>VZQC01006518.1:576091-604488 GCA_009823505.1 Rhizomys pruinosus
CAAAACCTGTGGAGATGAGTGAGAGAAAGGAACGAGACTAGGCAAGCTCTTTGTCGAGGTGCTCACAGCTTAGCTTGCCATAATAATATTGTTTAAATGCCTGTACATCTAATTGCTTGTGCTTTGTTAGTAGGATTAAAAAGGTACCCTGGATAAGCTGTCAACCCATGAAGGGAAACAACCTGACTGGAGTAAAAAATAACATCTCCAGAGAAAACGCTGCTTTGCTTCTCACCCACCTGTGCCCCTCTCCCAAAGCCTAGGGAACAACTTGCAGAAGAGGAGGCGTGGTAGAATGTAAGGGCTGCAGAGAAACTGGGGTAAATTGTAAAACTACAACTATGTGGACTGGACTCTTAATTGATCGACATGCTTGTGCATGCAAGCTTCTCCAATTGGTCTGTGGGAACCTTGGGTTGTTCAAAATGTGAACATAGATACTTAAAAACCCACCTTTACAAGTGGGGCTCCCCCTCTTTTTGTAAAAGAAGGGAAGAGATGCTGGGAGCCAAGGCTGTCCTTGCTTATCTCAGAAATTTATGAGTACCGGCCTAGATCCCAGTGATGACGATCCAGCTCCCAGTGGCGGTTTAAATTTTAAAAATATTAAAAATCACAATTGGAGACGTTGATGATGGTATTAGTAAAAAATAACTTACAAAAAGAAGAAAACACAAACAACAAAAATCCTGGTACAAAAATTGGTTTTCAAGCTCTCCCTGGTTGACCACCTTGCTACCTGGTCTCTTGGGACCCGTTCTTGGGCTGATCCTATTGATTTCATTTGGGCCATGGGCGCTTAATTGATTAACCAATTTTGTTAAGTCTCCAATAGATTCCTCACAGCCCAAGTCCATTACCATCGCTTGGCCATCAAAGAAGAAGATGATGATAACCCTACGCCTGCCACTGTTCCTGCACCTGCCAACCGGCTTGACTTTTGCTCCTTATAAGTTATCGTCCCCAGGCTATAAGGTAGGCTAGCCTGTTCCAGTCCAGGTGGCCGCCCCTAAGATGGGCAACTTCCTCTCCCCTCTTACCAACCTAAGACAGAGCCCTGAGGACGACAGGGTATCAAAGACGGGTAAGGAAGAGGGTCTTATAGAGGTCGAACCTAAGACAGGGACGGTCACATAATCGACTGATGATGCCACCTTGCCTGGGTATCTTCCCGAGCCTTCTTAATGTAAAGAAGGGGGATATGTGAGGAGCTGTAAGCCTGCTCATAAAGGGTTAACTCTGAAATAGCTGGAGAGCTGTTCTCGTAAAAGTGCAGACGTGCAGGGAGGTTTCCTGCCTTGCTCAAGGACGAGCTGCTGACGCATGAGGACTTGCAAGATTAACCACCAGATGCTCCAGAGGAAGCTTATCGCAAGCAAATAGTTTCTGCTGCTTATCACTAGCAAACAGTTTCTGCTGGTGCAGCAGCCCCGCGTGAGAAACTTTTGAAACTTTTGCAAAAACTACCCTCTACCCCCTCCCCTCTTCCTGCCTCACTACCCTATAAATTGTACACTTACCCCACAATAAAGTAGAGACCTCGACAAAGAGCTTGCCTGGTCTCGTTTCTCTCTCTCGCTTATCTTACAGGTTTTGGGGTCTCCCTCGGGTACCTGTCGTTACATGTCCCTGCAGGCAGGGTCACTGCCCAAGCCCACCTGTCCAGGGATGGCACCACCCACATCAACTAGCAATTAAGAAGATGCCCTAGGGGCTGGAGAGATGGCCTAGCGGTTAAGAGCGCCGACCGCTCTTACAGAGGACCCGGGTTCGGTCCCCAGCACCCACATGGCGGCTGAGAACCGTCTGAAACTCCAATTCCAGGAGAACTCCAGTTCCAGGGGAATCCGAGACCCTCTTCTGACCTCCGCGGCATTGCATGACATGGGTGCACAGACTTGCATGCAGACAGTACATTCATACACATACAGAAATAAATAAAAATTAATAAAAAAAAATTAAAAAAAAAAGATGCCCTAGAGACATGCCGTCAGGCCAGGGCAATGGAAGCAATTCCCCAGTTGAGGTTCCTCCTTCCCAGGTGACTCTGCTTCAGGTCAGGTTGCCAAAAACTAGCCAGCACATTCATCTTACCACGTGTTCTCATGGGCACGTGTGTGGGTCATGGATGGTTCTCCCTCAGTCCATCCCTGGAGAGCCAGCCCTGTTCCCATTTTATATTCTACAAAATTATTTTCGGGACTAGAGAGATGGCTCAGTGGTTAAGAGCACTGGCTGTTCTTGCAGAGGACCCAGGTTTGATTTACCAGCACACACATGGCAGCTAACAACCATCCATAACTCCAGTCCGAGGGGAATTGATGACCTCTTCTGACCTCTGTGGGCATTGCAGGACACAAGTGCACTTACATACAGGCAGGCAGTACACTCATAAACGTAAAAAAAAAATAAAACATTAAAAACCATTTTCAAGTCTTTAACCACCCATCTCACTATGGGTCCATGTAGAAGTGGACACGAGGTCATGATTCCCTCCTGAGAAGGTGGACCTCTGAAGGTCTGTCTACTGGGAAGATCTCTGTGCCCCTCATTCAGGCCACCTCTGTGTGGGAATCTCACGCAGCCACTATCCATGTGTGCCTGGTGTCCGCTGAATATGATGGTCCATTCAGAAACCTAGCCTGTGCTTTCCTGTTTGTGGAAGGACCCAAAGACTGTTCCCATGAACATGTTGTAGATGGGATGGGGGGAACATGAAGGAGACATGGTGTGGGAGTTTGAGATACATGCTAGGCACATCTGAGCCCTCTAACATGCCAGGATATGTATGATCCCCAACACTTTTCCCATGGAATATGCATGGTGATATGAACATGCACTGCCAGGATTTAGTGGCTCAGACTGCACCTGGGACATATGTGAGTCAAGACACAATGCCTTGGCGTCCTGTGGTCTAGAATTCTGATAACACTGGGCCCAATCTCTCTCTCTCTCTCTTTTCTTTTGTAGCCCAAACTGGTCCTCAACTTGTGATCCTCCTCCCTCCCCAGCTTCCCAAGTGCTGGGATTACAGGTATGCACCACCACACCCTGTTGTCATTAATTAATTCCTAAATATACTCAGCCAAGAGTTACTTAGAAGAATCCCAGTCCAATGAGAAAATTCTGGTGGGAAGTAGTGCAGTTCATTTCTGTGTAAGTCTGTTGTAGTTTGAGTGGTTTGTCCTTGGTAGAATTTATTGTTATTTCCCACACTGCTCATATTTACTCTCTCTCTCTCCTCTGATGTTTACTGTGTTCTCATTTATCAACTCCTGATTCTGTGTCTTCAGAACCAGCAAGGGGATTAGTCAAGTTCAATTTCCTCTTACAAGAAGCAAGCATTTGCTCCATCTTGTTTGTGTAACTAGGTTACAAAGATTAAAAAAAAATCTATTGCAAGTGACTGATCCATTGCCTAATAATAAAATAAATGCTGGGCTACTCTCAGAGAAGCAAATAGAAGAAGATAGATTTTATTAATTCATTTTTATTTGCAGAAACATGACCCATCTTGATGGTCACTTGATTTGTGTGTGTGTGTGTGTGTGTGTGTGTGCCTGGATTGAGCCCAGCCTTGAAGAGGCTCCACCACTGAGCTACACCCCTTCCATCCTTTGATTTTTTTTTTTTTAATGAGGGAGGAGAAAGTTTGTTTATTCTTTCATAATTTCATATATATAGTACTCTGGTCACCCCCCCCATTGTCTCCTCTTCATCTTTGGTTTATAATATAAATATTAGGTATAAGCAAATTTCAGCTACAAATGAACCAAGTTTTAGAGCTCTTTAAAGTCAGTCAGATTTATGTGAGTTCGATACCAGCCTGGTTTACATTTGAATGTCAGGCCTTTCTAGAGCTACCTAGTGAGACCCTGTCTCAAAAAAAAAATTACATTGGGGCTATAGATATGGCTCAGTGCTTAAGAGAACTGGCTGCTCTTACAGAGGACCTGGGTTTGATTCCCAGCACCCATGTGATAGCTAACAACCAGCTATAACTCCAGTTCCAGGAGGTCCAACACCCTCTTCTGACTTCTGTGGGGACTGCATGACATGGGTGAACTTAGATACATTGCAGGCAATACACTCGGACATATAAAATAAAAATAAAATATTAAAAGTTACATTTATTTAGTGTGATGCACAGGGGAGTGTGTGTGTGTGTGTGTGTGTGTGCATGTGTGTGTGTGTGTGTGTGTGCATGTGTGTGTGTGTGTGTGCACATACTTGCCAGATGTATGGAAGTCAGAGCACAACTTGTAGGAGGTATCTATCTCCTTCCACTACGTGGGTCCCAGGGATTGAGCTCAGATCATCAGGCTTGGTGGCAAACAGCTTTTACCCACTGACCAATCTCATTGGTCCTTATCATATAATTCTGATCTGTATCATAAACATCTTTTCACAACCAGTTCCTCCTCCTGTCTTGGCTGAGCCCTGATCTCGGTCTGAAACTCCGACTCTTTCGCATTGCAGACTTGAACTTTGAAGAGCTTAACATCATCTCCACCCCTTTCCCGCCCCAAGTGGCTGTTCATCCCGAGAGACAATGCTTTCCAGGCAAACAGACTGCCCCTACGAGTCTTCAATGCTTCCTTTCTGACAGCTCTGCCTACTTACAACTCAGGACATCACACACGCTTGGCAAGGGCCTTTGCTGACATTTACCTAAAGTCCTTCATGATGCTATACGTCCCCTGATCCCATTTATTGAAGTCAGCACACAACAGATACTTACACACCCACAACAGCAAAGATAGGGTTCCTGAATTCCGGCCAGAAAGAACAATGGAATCCTGTCTGTCATCTGTTAAGCAAACAGGCCAGAAGACAATAGCACATGTTCTCTCTCATATGTGAAAACTGATGTAAATAAGTACACAAGTAAATAAATAATAAATAAACGAGAAAGGGTGGTCTGAAAGAAACAGTGATTTTAGAGACTTGGAAAGAAGAGTTGGGGTGATCAAAGTGCAGGAAAGATGGATAAGCCCGTGTTATACGCATGTATGGAAATACCACAATGAGTCCCATTAACATGTCTAAAGAACATATGCTGGGGCTGGAGAGATAGCCTAGAGGTTAAGATCACTGACTGCTCTTGCAGAGGACCCTGGTTCGATCCCCAGCACCCACATGGCGGCTGAGAACCATCTGTAACTCCAGTTCCAGGAGAACTCCAGTTCCAGGGGAATCCGAGACCCTCTTCTGACCTCTGTGGCATTGCATGACACGGGTGCACAAACCTACATGCAGACAGTACATTCATACACATACAAAAATAAATAAAATTATAAAAAGAACATATGCTAAATTATTTTGAGGAATTGGTACAGGAGTAAAGTTCTCCTTTTGTAGGTGTGAGGAGCTGAGTTTGATCTTCAGGATGTAACAATGGCTGGCAACCCCACGCCACCAGCCACTTACATGGCTTTGTGGGGATCCAAACTCTGAGCTCAGGATTGTGTGGCGAGAGCATGGTCACACAAGCATGGCCGTGGTTGAAGCATCCATCTCCCTAGGCTCCTCTGCTTACTTTTGAACGTTTGTTTTCCACCTTCCCCTGTTGCTTACATTCCTTTGTTTAATGGACGTCACTGTGTGAGTCAGACTTTCCGTTGCTGTGAGAAAATGTGTGTCAGACCAGCTTAACAGAAGAAGAATTTAAGGGAAGAATTGATCTGGCTTTCAGAGATTTCAGTCTATCTTGGGAGGAGAGAGGATGTGGTGAAGCTGTTCACCTCACGGTGGACAGGAAACAAGAGATGTAACAGGAAGGGACTGGGGCAAGATATGGCCCCTGAGAATACCCTTCCTGTTGTGGCCTACTTCCTAAAATCCTTCTCCAGTTCCACCATCTCCTAAGTCTATCCAAATTTTGAACCCATTGACGAATGCATTCATGAGGACTCTGATGCTCTCAAGATTTAATGGTCTTTTTTTTTTTTTTTTTGGTCTTTTCGAGACAGGGTCTCCCTGTAGCCCCAGCTGTCCTGGAACTCACATTGTAGACCAGGCTGCCCTTGAACTCACAAAGATCCACCTGCCTCTGCCTCCCAAGTGCTAGGATTAAAGGTGTGCGGCACCACGCCCGGCTAGATTTAATGGTCTTTGGAAACGTCCTTATAGACACACCTAGAGGAGCACTTTATTAATGTTCTAGGTGTTTCTGAGTTAAATTGAGATTAACAACTGGGGCTGGAGAGAGGGCTCAGAGGTTAAGAACACCGACTGCTCTTGCAGAGGACCCAGGTTGGATTCCCAACACCCACATGGCGGCTAAGAACTGTCTTTAAACCAGGCATGGTGGTGAATACCTTGAATTCCAGCACTTGGGAGGTAGAGGCAGGTGGATCTCTGTGAGTTCAAGGCCAGCCTGGTCTACAGAGTGAGCTCCAGGCCAGCTGGGACTAAAGGGAGACACTGTCTCAATTAAAACAAACAAACAAACAAACAAATAAACAAAAAATGCTTGGGATGTTTATGTTACAGTTGTCCTAGTTACTTTCTGTTACCGTGATGAAAGCACTGACTAAAATCCACTTTTGGGGAAAAGAGTTTATTTTATCTTCCATCTGCCAGGTCATTGTTTATCACAGAGGGAATTCAGGTCAGGAACTCAGGTCAGGAACCTGGATGAGGAGCTGAAGCAGGGACCGTGGAAGAACGCTGCTTACTGGCTTGTTCCTTTGACCTGTGATCACTCTGTTTTCTTATACAACCCTCTCCTTGTAGCCCCAGATGGCCTGGAACTCACTATGTAGACCAGGCTGGCCTTGAACTCCCAGAGATCCACCTGCCTCTGCCTCCCAAGGGCTGGGGTTAAAGGTGTGCACCACCACACCCAGCCATGTGAGCATCCCTAATTAGAAAAGTAAAGCTTTGAAATGTGAATATTGAGGTGCTTCTGACAGGCCCTGGGCTCTGGAAGCTAGGGTATAAGTTCTCCAGATGGAAGGTCTCTTATCAAGCTTTGGCCAGTTTGTTGACTTAGTGCTACATCAGACTATGAAATGCATTCACATGGGCAAAATACACAGTGATGGAGGCTGAGGAGATGACTCGGACTGCACAGCATTGGAGGCAGAAGCATGAGCATTGGTATTTGGATTTCAGAAACCACGTAAGAACCAGGTAGGCATGGCAGACTACATACAATCCTCACACGAAGACAGGGAATCTCCCCAGCAAGCGGGTTAGCCAGGCTAAGTGAGACAGGGGGATCCAGGTTCAGTGAGAGACTCGGACTCAATATACAACATGGAGCGCAATCGAGGAAGACTCCCGCAGTCAACCCCTGGCATCTACATACAGGTGCGTGCACGTGTGTTTACATATTTACACATGCACACGCCAGACATATACATACTCAAAACTGAAAGAATATGATGGTATACCTGAATTGGTTTTTGCGGTCAGAGGAGAAAATGTGGTCCTGCATTTTCTAAGTCGACATACAAGGGCCTTGGAAAGCAAGCGTCTGCTGAGGGAACCCTCCAACAAAGGTGAGACGGCAGACGAGCCTGGAAGCGGAGAAGCACAGAATTCAAGCCCTTAAAGATAGGGGTCCCCCAGCCCTCAAACTGACACTCAGGTCCTTCTCAGAGGCTTCTGGGGAGCAAAGCATGCCACCGAATGGAAGTGACATTCTGGTCACCTCACATGTCTGAGCAGAAACTGTCAAGTTGAAAGGTCATTTTTGTTTTTAATTCTTTCAAATGTATCAGTAGGAAGACCTTATGGGATTGTGTTTACTTAAGCAAAATCATTGTATATTTTGTTTTGTTTTAATATATAGCCCTGGTCTGCCTAGAGCTTGCTTGGTGGACCACGCTGGCCTTGACTTGGTGGAGAACCTCCTGCTGCTGCCTCCTGAGTGCTGGGATTATGGCAGTACGCCACCATACTCAACTTCATTATTTAAAGAGATGGGGGCATGGGGACGGGGAGATGGCTCAGTGGATACAGCACTTGCCTTTCAAGTGTGAGGACCAGAGTTCGGATCCCCAGAACTCATGTAAGAAGCTGGGCAGTTGTGGCAGCCCATGTGTAATCCCAGCACCCTAGGGCAAGCTGGCTGTCTGGTCCAGGCTATTCTCAAGGTCTTGGTTTGATGGAGAGACTCTGCCTCAGCAAATAAGAGTTGAGATTGGTTGAGGAAGGTACCTGATGCTCACTTTGGGCCTGCACATGTACATGTGTATATACATATACACATATGTGTATCCATATACATATGAACACACATACTCATAAAAGAGAGAGAGAGAGAGAGAGAGAGAGAGAGAGAGAGAGAGAGAGAGAAGAACTGGATGCTCTTTCAGTTAGAGGACCAGGGTTTGGTTCTCATCAGCTACATGGCAGCCAACAACCATCTGTAATTCCAGTTCCAGGGGATCCAATGCCTTCTGGTGGTGCACTTAGAGTTATGCAAACAAAACACTCATACACATAAAAATAAATTTAAAAATTAGGGGTGAGAGAGAGAGACAGAGACAGAGACAGAGAGCAACTCCTTTCAACATGTCACTGTAGAGCCAGGAACCATGGTTTTGCTTTTTATTCCAAATTAGAGTTTACAGGGCTGGAAAGAAGGCTCAGTTCTTGGTGCTTGGTGCTCTTCCAGAGGACCAGAGTTCAGTTCCCAGCACCTACATCAGGCAGCTCACAACGATCTTTAACTCCAGTTCCAGGAGAAACAATGCCTTCTTCTGGCCCTGCAGGCAGGCACTTGTATTCACATGTACATACACATACATAAATTAAGAAACATAAAATAAATATGTTTTTTGAGAGAACAATTTGCTATAACGAACCATAAATAGAAGAGTCCACTGAAAAGGAAACAGCCAAAGAAATATGGTTGAATTTAAATCTTTAAGAGAAAGAGGGCCAAATAAGGCCAGTAAGTGGGTTAGACCAAAACTGGTTTTGGACAAAGAGAACCGCATTTAGCATGAGTAGCCCATGCCCCCTTCCCAGCGGCCGGTCTGCCAACATTCTTTTTACTTATTATTTTTTATGTGTATGAGTGTACTGTGTGCATGTAGGTTGGTGCGCCTGTGTCATGCAATGCTGCAGAGGTCAGAAGAGGGTGTTGGATTCCCCTGGAACTGGAGTTAAGATGGTCCTTTGCTGCCCTATGGGTGCTGGGAATCGAACCCAGGTCCTCTGCAAGAGCAGTTGGTGCTCTTAACCGCTGAGCCATCTCTGCACAGGCCGGTCTACCACTATTCTTCCATCTTCGTGCCTTTTGTCACATCCACCACACCAAATGGCTTCTTCCTCTGTAATGGAGCTGCACAATCCTTTTGGACATGACAGAAAGCCAAAAGGAAAGCTTGAAAAAAAAGAGCCGGGAGCGGTGGAGCGCGCCTTTAATCCCAGCACTTGGGAGGCAGAGGCAGGCAGATCTCTGTGAGCAGCCTGGTCTACAGAGTGAGTTCCAGGCCAGCTGGGGTTACAGGGAGACCCTGTCTTGAAAAGACCAAAAAATAAAAAAATCTTAGTATAGAAATTTAGTATAGAAATTTTACATATCCAACCCAGCATGCCAGCTACCATCTATGTGGTGTCAATGTAGGGCACTACCAACTTTGATCACATAAGTTGCTGCCACGTGTAACCTACTATTGCCCTGAGACAACACCAACACTCCCAATTTACTACCTACACTATCAACAGAGCAGACACATTTTTGAGCTCCAGATTTTAACACTTCTAAGAAGCTTTTACAGAAGCTGTAGAATAGAATTCTATGCCAGAAACCAACCATTAGTGAGGGCCACCTGCTGTTCCTGTGGAGACGTGGAGATCGACATAGGAAATATTACCACGTCAGAGCATATGAGAGGGGAGGGAAGGAAGGGTCTGGGAAAGTGTTCTACCTGTAAGGCTGACACATTCCTGTTCCAACAGAAAACTGGGTGACTGCGGAAAACCCCCAAGTAACCAACCAAAATAAACTCAACTGAATCAAAACAAAATAAGGTTTCATATAACATGGTATCAAAAGTAAACGGAAGAGACTAAATGCACCAACTGGAGGCAGGTAAGTCCACAGCCTACTGTGAGAAGTCCTTCCAGCATCAATCAGGTTTCTTCTGTTTTTCCAAGGTTGTTTTACAGAGGTGTTGACTTTAACAATTGTCTCTCACAGGAGAGCAGGCAGGTAGGCCTCAATCACTGGTTTCAGGATCCGTCTGCGCCATGTATGAATCCAACTCAGCTTCCAGGTCTCCTTTAGTTTTCAGACATGTATGCATCCAATCGCTTGTCCAGCGGCTCCTTGGTCAACACAGGGCGAGTGAGGGCATCTCTCCCTTGGCCACGATCTTGGCCTCTGCCTCCAAAGCCCCCTCTTCCCCGACCTATCATACTCCGAACTCGGAGTGACATCCCACCCCTAAGTAGGGTTCTTGTGGCACGTCTCCCACGTCATCCTCCTCTCGGCAAGCCACTCTGGATAATGGACAGGCCTCATCCTCCAATCGCTCCCCTGGCCAGGGCACCTGTGGATTGGCCTAAATGTGGCTGGATACTACTCTTACCCAGGCGTTGTTTTAAGCTCTTCTGCTTAAGTTTTAATGCTGCCTGGACAGAGGATCTATGTTCCACCTGCTGGGCCAGTCTTCTGTCTCCGGCACTGGCTTGCTGCTGTTGTTGCTGCATCGAAGCTCGAATATTCATTGGCATCCGCTGTTTGTTCTTCAGCATATTAGTAAAGCTTCAAGGTCAAACAAAATGGATGTTTAAATAAAAGCTTTATGGGGGTGGAGAGATGGCCTAGTGGTTAAGAGCGCCGACTGCTCTTGCAGAGGACCCGGGTTCGATCCCCAGCACTCACATGGTGGCTAAGAACCGTCTTTAATTCCAGTTCCAGGAGAATCCGACGCCCTCTTCTGACCTCCGCGGCATTGCATGACACGGGTGCACAAACCTACATGCAGACAGTACATTCATACACATACAAAATAAATACAATTAAAAGAATATTAAAAAAATAAAAGCTTTATTATAAAACATTTATTGGCATTTTCATGGCTTGCTGGACCAGGATCTCCAGATCCCACGAACTTTAAAGTGTTGCATTTCCATCAAGGCTGATGTGTGTTAAAGTCTCTTTCTGTTTCCACAAACTTGCAAGAATCAGAAACTCAGAAATGCAGCTTAGTGTCGCACAATTAGAAGTGATACCAAGGACTCAGGTGTCAGCTCTTAGAGAGGTGCAAAGTACGGAAAAGACACAATAAGCAAACACGACGACAAGGCACAGAGATGCAGTTTCAAAGATGAACAAAAAAGCCTAAACTGACAATTCAAGGGTTGGTTCTAAAATGCAACAACATAAATTATGGGAGCTATCACATTTTATTTTTTATGCTTTTCCAAAGTCAATTTTTATTGCAGCTTTGTGCATTTCATATGAAATTTCCCAATCAAATCGAGACCCATTTCTTCTTCTTGCCCCCCCCACCCTACCAGAGCTCATGCGTTCTGCCAAACATGTTTTTCATCTTTTTTCTCAGTGTCTTTTAAAATTTTTGATGCAGAAGTTTACTGTTTTGGGCAGAAGTTCACCATTTCGATCAGTTCTTTGACCCAGTCTTTGTTGTTGTTCCTTCCAATATGCATCTCTCCAAAATAGGCATACATGCATGCCACACATATATCAAGATTATGACATCATAGGTTTTAGCGTCTTTAGCTTATGATTTTTTTCTTTATTAGGCTGAAAGATGTCATGTTTTCCTTAAGGAAGTATTTGAAGGCTCCTCTTTGGCAAGTCCAACCAATTATCAGTCCTGCCCGTGTGTTCCACACTGGGGTCCTTCCCTTCCCACGGTCACCAAATGAGGTCCAGTAAGCACCATGTCCTGTCTTGATCTTCCTGTACTGGTCTCCGTGATACAGCCTGGGTAGTCCAACAATGGCAGTCTATACTCTGAAGAGGCTGAAACCCCAGTAGTTGCTCAGTCCACAAGTTAGATGTCTCAGCAGTCTTCATCTGGCACGGAAGGTTTGGAGGATTCTTGGAGAGACATGAGTCTTCAGTCCATATCAGAAGGTTGATAAGCTGTGCCTCATGTCTTTGAAGGATGGGAAAGCAGTGGCAGCCACAGAGTAGCTGCACTTGCCAGTAAGAATTGAAGACAGGCAAAACAACAGTGCTTTTTTTTTAATTTTTTGCCTTTTTACTAAGATCTCAAGTTTTATACCTGAAGTACAATTTCTCAGGCCTCACTAATTATTTATTTCTGGTTATACTTTCCTTTTGGATGTGTAAGGCCACACAGCTAGCCTAGATTAACCAACGTTTTCTCAAGGTCAGTTGAGGATCTGGTCCTCAGGAGGCACTCAGGTTTTTTTTTTGGGGGTGGGGTGGGAGGGAACCCCTGGCTCCTTTTGGCTTTTTTTGGTCTTTTTGAGACAGGGTCGCTCCTGTAGCCCAGCTGTCCTGGAACTCACTCTGTAGACCAGCTGGCCTTGAACTCACAAAGATCCACCTGCCTCTGCTGTCCCAAGTGCTAAGATTAAAGACATGTATCACCATGCCTGGCTCAAGTAGGAAATTTTTAAAAGACCTCCCCAACACCCTCCCTTCAAGTTCTTTTATTATTATTTTATTTATTATTTATTTACATTGATATGCCATGGTGCAACATGATGGTACAGTATATCCTGGCTACAAGAGGCTTGCTGCCCAGTCCAAGGCCCGCAGTGTTGTGTCTGGCCTGTAAGAGGCCTGTAGCAAGGTGTGACTGTGTCTAACCCCCCCCCCCCAATGTCATTCCTGGGCACTTGCTTTGCTCCATTCCACTTTCTTTCCATTCTGCATTTTAGTTTGTTTTGTTTTAGATTTTTCTGACAATTACATGTTTTCTTTATTATTATTATCTATATTATTATATATCATTAAACTTAATCATGACAGGAATTATAGAGGAATGTCCTCACAGGCTCTTTCTTACTTGATTGAACTTTCTCAGAAGTACTGAATCAGAAAAAAAAAATGAACATTCAAGGCTAAGAAAAATTAAGGTATTTAAAGAAAGTTTTTGTTTCTGAGAGATTCATTTATACAGTGCCTTTTCACCATTTTATCAAGTTGATACTAGAACTCCTAAGGCATCTAATGTCTATTTTTGCTTCTAAAGCATTTGTGCTTCTCTGAGGATCCCTAAGAGTGAACACCTGGGCTGGAGGGAGATGGCTCAGCGGTTTAAAAGCACTGACTGCTCTTGCAGAGGACCTGGGTTTGATTCCCAGCACCCACATAGCAGCTAAGAACCATCTTTAGTACCAGGAATGGTGGCACACGCTTTTAATACCAGCACTCAGGAGGCAGAGGCAAGCGGATCTCTGTGAGTTCAAGGTCAGCCTGGTCTACAGAGCAAGCTCCAGACTAGCTAGGACTAAAGGGAGACCCTGTCTCAATCAATCAATCAATAATAGAAATTTAAAAAATATGTGATTAACAGTTTCTTAAAAAAATGCACCAATTTCCTAATTTATGCAAATGTGAATGTAATCTGATCTGAAAACAATTTGTTCTTATATTGTGAATCCCCTAACAGTTTCTACAATTAAGCTACCATTTCTTTTCAGACTTAGGAATTTTTGGTATATGGGTGAAGGGTATGTATACATAAAATCAAAAGAATGAGAAAAAAACTAGTTTGTCATGACATTGTGTCTAACCACAGTATTTTATGGGAGTGCTTCTTAGTATTTCTTATACAAGGCTGCTTGAACTTTTGTCCAAGCATTTTCTAAAATATTATAAAGTAATTAAAAGTATCAGGCTAGTGTAATTAGCTTTCTGGATGCTTAACGACCATACTTAATGCCCATACCAATTTGGCCAAGGGTCTTAAGGGATAACTTTGTTTCCTTGCCTCAGAGGTCAACTAAGTCCCAGGGAACTATGCATGGGGCACTCTTGAAATGTCTGCAATGTGAGTCACCAGGCTTCCTCTGCAGGAGAGGTCTTGGAGAATCCACTACCTGGGACTTCAGCAGTGTCCAGGCTATAAAGAAGAAAGTCTGCTCATGCTTCAAAAAGGAAAGCCTGTCTAGAAGACCGACTTTGTCCTCTAGTGGATGGAACTGGTATGAAGTAATGAAAAGCCAAAAGGAGCCAGGGGTTCCCCCCACCCCCACCCCCCAAAAAAAAAACCTGAGTGCCTCCTGAGGACCAGATCCTCAACTGACCTTGAGAAAACGTTGGTTAATCTAGGCTAGCTGTGTGGCCTTCACATCCAAAAGGAAAGTATAACCAGAAATAATAATTATAGTGAGGCCTGAGAAATTGACTTCAGGTATAAAACTTGAGATCTTAGTAAAAAAGTAAAAAAAAAAAAAAAAAAAAGCACTGTTGTTTTGCCTGTCTCAATTCTTACTGGCAAGTGCAGCTACCTGTGGCTGCCACTGCTTTCCCATCCTTCAAAGACAGGAGGCACAGCTTATCAACCTTCTGATATGGACTGAAGACTCATGTCTCTCCAAGAATCTCCAAACCTTCCGTGCCAGATGAAGACTGCTGAGACATCTAACTTGTGGACTGAGCAACTACTGGGTTTCAGCCTCTTCAGAGTATAGACTGCCATTGTTGGACTACCCAGGCTGTATCACGGAGACCAGTACAGGAAAGATCAGACAGGACATGGTGCTTACTGGACCTCATTTGGTGACCGTGGGAAGGGAAGGACCCCAGTGTGGGAACACACGGGCAGGACTGATAATTGGTTGGACTTGCCAAAGAGGAGCCTTCAAATACTTCCTTAAGGAAAACATGACATCTTTCAGCCTAATAAAGAAAAAAATCATAAGCTAAGAGCTAAAAACCTATGATGTCAAATCTTGAATATGGTGCATGCATGTATGCCTATTTTGGAGGATGCATATTGGAAGGAACACAACAAAAGCCGGGTCAAAGAACTGATCGAAATGGTGAACTTCTGCCCAAAACAGTAAACTTCTGCATCAAAATTTTAAAAGACAGAGAAAAAAAAAAAACTGTTGGGCAGAACGCATGAGCTTGGTAGGGTGGGGGGGCAAGAAGAAGAAATGGGTCTCGATTTGATTGGGAAATTTCATTATGAAATGTGCACAAAGCTGCAATAAAAAATTGACTTTGGAAAAGCATAAAAAATAAAATTTGATAGCTCCCATAATTTATGTTGTTGCATTTTAGAACCAACCCTTGAATTGTCAGTTTAGGCTTTTTTGTTCATCTTTGAAACTGCATCTCTGTGCCTGACATCGTGTTTGCTATTGTGTCTTTTCCGTACTTTGCACCTCTCTAAGAGCGGACACCTGAGTCCTTGGTATCACTTCTAATTGTGCGACACTACGCTGCATTTCTGAGTTTCTGATTCTTGCAAGTTTGTGGAAACAGAAAGAGACTTTAACACACATCAGCCTTGATGGAAATGCAACACTTTAAAGTTCGTGGGATCTGGAGATCCTGGTCCAGCAAGCCATGAAAATGCCAATAAATGTTTTATAATAAAGCTTTTATTTTTTTAATATTCTTTTATTGTATTTATTTTGTATGTGTATGAATGTATCTGTCTGCATGTAGGTTTGTGGCACCCGTGTCATGCAATGCCGCGAGGTCCGAAGAGGGCGTCGGATCCCCTGGAACTGGAATTAAAGACGGTTCTTAGCCACCATGTGAGTGCTGGGGATCGAACCGGGTCTCTGCAAGAGCAGTCGGCGCTCTTAACCACTAGGCCACTCTCCACCCCCATAAAAGCTTTATTTATTTAAACATCCATTTTGTTTGACCTTGAAGCTTTACTAATATGCTGAAGAACAAACAGCGGATGCCAATGAATATTCGAGCTTCGATGCAGCAACAACAGCAGCAAGCCAGTGCCGGAGACAGAAGACTGGCCCAGCAGTGGAAATAGACCTCTGTCCAGGCAGCATTAAAACTTAAGCAGAAGAGCTTAAAACAACGCCTGGGTAAGAGTAGTATCCAGCACGTTTAGGCCAATCCACAGGTGCCCTGGCCAGGGGAGCGATTGGAGGATGAGGCCTGTCCATTTATCCAGAGTGGCTTGCCAAGAGGAGGATGACGTGGGAGACGTGCCACAAGAACCCTACTTAGGGGTGGGATGTCACTCCGAGTTCGGAGTATGATAGGTCGGGGAAGAGGGGGCTTTGGAGGCAGAGGCGCAAAATCGTGGCCAAGGGAGAGATGCCCTCACTCGCCCTGGTTTGACCAAGGAGCCTCTGGACAAGCGATTGGAGGCATACATGTTGAAACTAAAGGAATACCGGGAGCTGAGTGGATTCATACATGGCGCAGACGGATCCTGAAACCAGTGATTGAGGCCTACCTGCCTGCTCTCCTGTGAGAGACAATTGTTAAAGTCAACACCTCTGTAAAACAACCTTGGAAAAACAGAAGAAACCTGATTGATGCTGGAAGGACTTCTCACAGTAGGCTGTGGACTTACCTGCCTCCAGTTGGTGCATTTAGTCTCTTCCGTTTACTTTTGATACCATGTTATATGAAACCTTATTTTGTTTTGATTCAGTTTAGTGTTTTTGGTTGGTTATTGGGGGTTTTCCGCAGTCACCCATTCTGTTGGAAAGGAATGGTCAGCCTTACAGGTAGAACACTTTCCCAGACCCTTCCTTCCCTCCCCTCCTCATATGCTCTGACGTGGTAATATTTCCTATGTCGATCTCCACGTCTCCACAGGAACAGCAGGTGGCCCTCACTAATGGTTGGTTTCTGGCATAGAATTCTATTCTACATGCTTCTGTAAAGCTTCTTAGAAGTGTTAAAATCTGGAGCTCAAAAATGTGTCTGCTCTGTTGATAGTGTAGGTAGTAAATTGGGAGTGTTGGTGTTGTCTCAGGGCAATAGTAGGTTACACGTGGCAGCAACTTATGTGATAAAAGTTGGTAGTGCCCTACATTGACACCACATAGATGGTAGCTGGCATGCTGGGTTGGATATGTAAAATTTCTATACTAAATTTCTATACTAGATTTTTTATTTTTTGGTCTTTTCAAGACAGGGTCTCCCTGTAGCCCGCTGGCCTGAACTCATCTGTAGACCAGGCTGCTTCACAGAGATCTGCCTGCTCTGCCTCCCAAGTGGCTGGGATTAAAGGCGTGCGCCACCGCTCCCGGCTCTTTTTTTTTCAAGCTTTCGATTTTGGCTTTCTGTCTGTCCAAAGGATTGTGCAGCTCCATACAGAGGAAGAGAGCCATTTGGTGTGTGGATGTGACAAAAGGCACGAAGATGGAAAGAATAGTGGTAGACCGGCCTGTGCTAGAGATGGTCTAGCGTTAAGAGCACCAACTGCTCTTGCAGAGGACCTGGGGTCGATTCCCAGCACCCATAGGCAGCAAAGGACATCTTAACTCCAGTTCCAGGGATTCCAACACCTCTTCAGACCTCTGCAGCATTGCATGAACACAGGCAGACCAACCTAAATGCACACGGTACACTCATACACATAAAAAATAATAAGTAAAAGAATGTTGGCAGACCGGCCGCTGGGAAGGGGGCATGGGCTACACATGCTAAATGCGGTTCTCTTTGTCCAAAACCAGTTTGGGTCTAACCCACTTACTGGCCTTATTTGGCCCTCTTTCTCTTAAAGATTTAAATTCAACCATATTTCTTTGGCTGTTTCCTTTTCAGTGGACTCTTCTATTTATGGTTCGTTATAGCAAATTGTTCTCTCAAAAAACATATTTATTTTATGTTTCTTAATTTATGTATGTGTATGTACATGTGAATACAAGTGCCTGCCTGCAGGGCCAGAAGAAGGCTTGTTTCTCCCTGGACTGGGAGTTAAAGATCGTTGTGAGCTGCCTGATTAGGTGGCTGGGAACTGAACTCTGTCCCTGGAAGAGCACCAAGCACCAAGAACTGAGCCTCTTTCCAGCCCTGTAAACTCTAATTTGGAATAAAAGCAAAACCATGGTTCCTGGCTCTACAGTGACGTGTTTGAAAGGAGTTGCTCTCTGTCTCTGTCTCTGTCTCTCTCTCTCCCCTATTTTATTTAATTTATTTTTATGTGTATGAGTGTTGTTTGTCATAACTCTAAGTGCACCACCAGAGGCATTGGACCCCTGGAAACTGGAAATTACAGATGGTTGTTGGCTGCCATGTGAGCTGAAGATAAACCAAACCCTGGTCCCTCTAACTGAAAAGCATCCAGTTTCTTCTCTCTCTCTCTCGCTCTCCGCCAAGCCCCTCCTCGTATCCCGGCCCATACCCCTGACCTCTATCCTACCACCCTCAAAAAGAAGGAAGACCCTCGCCTCTCCCGTTCCTCTCTCTCTCTCTTCTTTTATATGTTGTTTCATTTTTTTTTTAGGGTTTTACACATATGTGTATATGTAAATATCACATGTACATGTGCAGGCCCCAAAGTGAGCAGTCAGGTACCTTCCTCAAACCAATTCTCAAACTCTTATTTTTGCTGAGGCAGAGTCCTGCCCCTTCACAACCAAGAACCCTTGAGAATAGCCTGGACCAGAACAGCCAGCTTGCCCTAGGTGCCTGGGAATTAACACATGGGGCTGCCACAAACTGCCCAGCTTCCTTACATGGTTTCTGGATCCGAACTTCTGTGCCCTCACACTTGAAAAGGCAAAGTGACTGTATCCCAACTGAGCCTCTCCCCGATATCCCCCTACGGCCCCCATCCCCTCTTTTAAATAAATGAAAGTATTGAGTATGGTGGCGTACATGCCAATAATCCCAGCACTTCCAGAGGCAGCAGCAGGAGGTTTTCTCCACCAAAGTCAAGGCCAGCGTGGTCCACCAAGCAAGCTCTAGGCAGACCAGGGCTATATATTAAAACAAAACAAAAAATATTACCAATGATTTTGCCTTAAGTAAACACAATCCCATGAAGGTCTTCCCCTACCTGATACAATTTGAAAGAATTAAAAAACAAAAATGACCTTGTCAACTTTTTGTTGTTGAGACCATTTTCTGCCCTCAGAACTGTGAGTGACCAGAATGTCCACATCCATTCGTGATGGCATGCTTTGCTCCCCAGAAGCCTCTGAGAAGGACCTGAGTGTCAGTTTGAGGGCTGGGGGACCCCTAATCTTAAAGGGCTTGAAGGTTGCTGTGTCCCTTCTCTTCTCCTCTTTCCTTCGCTTCCAGGCCCTGCGTCTGCCCCGTCTTCACACCTTTTTGTTGGAGGGTTCCCCACAGACGCTTGCTTTCCCAAGGCCCTTGGTTAAGTCGACTTAGAAAATTGCAGGACCACATTTTCCCCTCCTCCTGACCCGCAGGAACCAAAACCAAATTCAGGTAATACCATCATATTTCGTTTCAGTTTTGAGGTTATGTTAATGTCTGGGGGGCGTGTGCCATGTGGTAAATATGTAAACCACACGTGCACGCACCCTGTATGTAATGCCAGGGGTTGACTGCGGGAGTCTTTCCTCGATTGCGCTCCCATGTTGTATAATTGTAGTGCCCGAGCTCCTCACGAACATGGAGCCCCCCTTCTCACTTAGCCCTGGCCTTAACTCCCCTTGCTGGGGAGATTCCCCTGTCTTCGTGTGAAAGGATTGTATGTAGTCTGCCAATGCCTACCTGGTTCTTTTACGTGGTTTCTGAAAATCCAAATACCAATGCTCATGCTTCTTTCGCTCCAATGCTGTGCAGTCCGAGTTCATACTCCTTCCAGCCTCCATCACTGTGTATTTTTGGGTTCCCATGTGAAATGCATTCCATAGTCTGATGTAGCACTTAAGTCAACAAACTGGCCAAAGCTTGATAAAGAGACCTTTCCATCTGGAGAACTTATAACCCTAAGCTTTTCCCAGAGCCCAGGGCCTGTCCAGAAGCAACCTCAATATTCACATTTCCAAAGCTTTAACTTTTCGAATTTTTTTAATTAGGGAATGCTCACATGCTGGGGTTGGTGGTGCACACCTTTATAAAAACGCACAAAAAAAAACAACGCCCTTGGGAGGAGAAAGGCAGGTGGATACTCTTGGAGTGTCAAGGCCAGCACGCGTGCCCGCTACATATGAGTCCAGGCACTGGGGCTAAACAGGAGAGGGTGTATAAGAAAAACAGAGTGAATCACAAAGGCAAAGGGAACAGAGCAGAAGCAGCGTTTTCTTTCCACGGTCCCTGCTGTCAGCTCCTCATCCCAGGTTTCTGCCTGAGTTCCTGACCTGAATTCCCTACTGTGATAAAGCAATGACCTGGCAGAATGGAAGAAAAATGAAAACTCTTTTCCCAAAAGTGGATTTTTAGTCATGCTTTCCATCACGGTAACAGAAAGTTAACTAGGACAACTTGTTAACATAAACTCATCCCAAGCATTTTTTGTTTATATTTTTGGTTGTTTGTTTTGTTTGTTTTTTAATTGAGACAGTGTCTCCCCTTGTTATCCCAGCGGGCCTGATTCACTCTGTAGACCAGGTGGGCCTTAACTGACTCAACAAGAGATTCCACCTCCCTCCCCTTACCAGGTCCCCAAGTGCTTGGAATTCAAGGTATTGCACACACCAAGTGCCTTGGTTTTAAAATAAGAAACAGTTCCTTAGCCCCCAATAGTTGGGTGTTTGGGGGAAGCCAACACGGGGTCCCTCTTCAAGAGCAGTGCGGTGTTCCTTAACCTCTGAGGCCCTCTCTCCAGCCCCAGTTGTTAATCTCAATTTAACTCAGAAACACCTAGAACATTAATAAAGTGCTCCTCTAGGTGTGTCTATAAGGACGTTTCCAAAGACCATTAAATCTAGCCGGGCGTGGGTGGCCCGCACCACGCCTTTAGATCCTAGCACTTGGGAGGCAGAGCAGGTGGATCTTTTGTGAGTTTCATCAGGGAGAGCCTGGTCTACAATGTGAGTTTTCCGGGAACCTGGGGCTACAGGGAGAACCCTGTCCTCGAAAAGAAAACCAAAAAAAAAAAAAAAAATAGAGACATTAAATCTTGAGAGCATCAGAGTCCTCATGAATGCATTCGTCAATGGGTTCAAAATTTGGATAGACTTAGGAGATGGTGGAACTGGAGAAGGATTTTAGGAAGTAGGCCACAACAGGAAGGGTATTCTCAGGGGCCATATCTTGCCCCAGTCCCTTCCTGTTACATCTCTTGTTTCCTGTCCACCGTGAGGTGAACAGCTTCACCACATCCTCTCTCCTCCCAAGATAGACTGAAATCTCTGAAAGCCAGATCAAATTCTTCCCTTAAATTCTTCTTTATCTTAAGTCTCCTCCCCTTAAGCCTGGTCTGACACACCATTTTCTCCACAGTCACAGAGACAAGATGCTGACTCACACAGTTGACCGTTCCATTTTAAACAAAGGAATGTAAGCAACAGGGGAAGGTGGAAAACAAACGTTCAAAAGTAAGCAGAGGAGCCTAGGGAGATGGATGCTTCAACCACGGCCATGCTTGTGTGACCATGCTCTCGCCACACAATCCTGAGCTCAGAGTTTGGATCCACAAAAGCCATGTAAGTGGCTGTGGCGTGGGGTTGCACCATTGTGTACAACAAAAAAAATCCTGAAGATCGAAACTCAGCCCCCCCTCCTCACACCTACAAAAGGAGAACTTTTTACTCCCGTATAAGACAATTCCTCAAATAATTTTAAGCATATGTCTTTTTTTAAATAATTTTATGTTTATTTTTGTATGTGTATGAATGTAAACTGTCTGCATGTAGTGTTGGTGCACACCTGTTGTGTCCTGGCAATGTCCATGCAGAGGGGTCAGAAGAGGGTCTCGTGATTCCCCTGGACGGAGTTCGTCCTAGAACGGGAGTTACAGATGGTTCTCACCCGCCATGTGGGGTTTTGCTGGGGATCGAACCATGGCCGCTGCAAGAGCAGTCAGTGATCTTAACCTCTTAGGCTATCTCTCCAGCCCCAGCATATGTTCTTTAGACATGTTTTAAAATGGACTCAGTTGTGGTAATTTTCCATACACCAGGCGTAATAAAACACGCGCCTTTTATCACGATCTTTTCCCTGCACTTTTGATCACCCCCAACTCTTTCTTTCCAAGTCTCTAAAAAATCAACTAGTTTTCTTTCAGACCACACCCCTTTTCCTCATTTATTTTATATTTATTTTACTTGTGTACTTAGTACGATCAGTTTCACATATGAGAGAGACATGTGCAGTTGGTCTTTCTGGGCCTGTTTTGCATTAACAGATGACAGACAAGGATTTCCATTTTCTTTCTGGCCGGAATTCAGGAACCCTATCTTTGCTGTTGTGGGTGTGTAAGTATCTGTTGTGTGCTGACTTCAATAAATGGGATCAGGGGACGTATAGCATCATGAAGGACTTTAGGTAAATGTCAGCAAAGGCCCTTGCCAAGCGTGTGTGATGTCCTGAGTTGTAAGTAGGCAGAGCTGTCAGAAAGGAAGCATTGAAGACTCGTAGGGGCAGTCTGTTTGCCTGGAAAGCATTGTCTCTCGGGATGAACAGCCACTTGGGGCGGGAAAGGGGTGGAGATGATGTTTAGCGCTTCAAGTTCAAGTCTGCAATGCGAAAGAGTCGGAGTTTCAGACCGAGATCAGGGCTCAGCCAAGACAGGAGGAGGAACTGGTTGTGAAAAGATGTTTATGATACAGATCAGAATTATATGATAAGGACCAATGAGATTGGTCCAGTGAGGTAAAAGCTGTGGTTTGGCCACCAAGCCTGATGAACTGAGCTCAATCCCTGGACCCACGTATTGGAAGGAGATAGATACCTCCTACAAGTTGTGCTCTGACTGCCACATGCACGGGCACATATGTGCACACAACAGCCACCACATGCACACACACACACACACACACGATGCACACACACACACACACACACACACGTCCCCTGTGCATCACACGAAAAAAGTGTTAACTTTTAATAGTTATTTTTATAAGATTTATATGTCCGAGTGTGTATTGCCTGCAATGTATCTAAGTAGTTCACCCATGTCATGCAGTCCCCACAGAAGTCAGAAGAGGGTGTTGGGACCCCTAGAACTGGAGTTATAGCTGGTGTGGTAGCTATCACATGGGTGCTGGGAATCAAACCCAGGTCCTCTCTGTAAGAGCGCCAGTTCGCTTAAGCACTGAGCCATCTATAGCCCCCATGTAATTTTTTTTGAGACAGGGTCTCACTAGGTAGCTCTAGAAAGGCCTGACATTCAAATGTAAACAGGCTGGTATCGAAACTCACAAAATCTGACTGACTTTAAAGAGCTCTAAAACTTGGTTCATTTGTAGCTGAAATTTGCTTATACCTAATATTTATATTATAAACCAAAGATGAAGAGGAGACAATGGGGGGGGTGACCAGAGTACTATATATATGAAATTATGAAAGAATAAAAAACTTCTCCTCCTCATTTAAAAAAAAAAATCAAAGGATGGAAGGGGTGTAGCTCAGTGTGGGCTCTTCAAGGCTGGGCTCATCCAGGCACACACACACACACACACACACACAAAATCAAGTGACCATAAGATGGGTCAGTTCATTCATTCACATAAAAAATGAATTAAATAAAAAATCTACTTCTTCTATTTGGCGTCCTGAGAGTGCACACATTTAGTTTTATTATTAGGCATGGATCAGTCCACGTGAATAGATTTTTTTTTATCTGTGTAACCTAGTTACACACAAACAAGATGGAGCAAATGCTTGCTTCTTGTAAGAGGAAATTGAACTTGACTAATCCCCTTGCTGGTTCTGAAGACACAGAATCAGGAGTTGATAAATGAGAAACACAGTAAACATCAAGTAGAGAGAGAGAGTAAATATGAGCAGTGTGGGAAATAACAATAAATTCTACCAAGGACAAACCACTCAAACTACAACAGACTTACACAGAAATGAACTGCACTACTTCCCACCAGAATTTTCTCATTGGACTGGGATTCTTCTAAGTAACTCTTGGCTGAGTATATTTAGGAATTAATTAATAATACAGACAGGTGGGGTGGGGGGGCAGACACTGTAATCGGAGGCCAGCACTTGGGAAGCTGGGGAGGGAGGAGGATCACAAGTTGGTGGCCAGTTTGGGCTACAAAAGAAAAGAGAGAGAAGAGAGATTGGGCCCAGTGGGGTTATCAGAATTCTAGACCACAGGACGCCAAGGCATTGTGTCTTGACTCACATATGTCCCAGGTGCAGTCTGAGCCACTAAATCCTGGCAGTGCATGTTCATATCACCATGCATATTCCATGGGAAAAGTGTTGGGGATCATACATATCCTGGCATGTTAGAGGGCTCAGATGTGCCTAGCATGTATCTCAAACTCCCACACCATGTCTCCTTCATGTTCCCCCCATCCCATCTACAACATGTTCATGGGAACAGTCTTTGGGTCCTTCCACAAACAGGAAAGCACAGGCTAGGTTTCTGAATGGACCATCATATTCAGCGGACACCAGGCACACATGGATAGTGGCTNTGCAGTGCCCGCGGAGGAAGAAGAGGGCATCAGATCTCCTGGAGCTGTAATTACAGATGATTGTAAACTGCTTTTTAGGTGCTGGGAATAAAACTGGGTCCTTTGCAAGAGCAGAGAGTGCTCCTAACGTGAGTGAGTCATATCTCAACCAAATAATATATTTTTTTACAATTTCGTTTATGGCGTGATTCGTTTGGCTACTTAGGCGGGATCGTTGGATGCCGGGCTGGTGGTGGCAAGGGGGACCAGGGCCAGGGCGGACTAGCGGGAGGTCACAGAGGTCACGGAGGTCACGGGCTAGACGCCGGCCCCACCCGCACCTGGCCTCGCATCCTATGGCTGCAGCAGCTAACCCCACCGCCCACGAGCTAACCCCACTGCCCTCGAGCTAACCCCACTGCCCACCGGGCTACAGCCAGCCCAGGCTAGCCCGGTTGACCGCAGCCGTGGTAGCAGCCCAGGAAGGAGCTCTGGCGCCCGGCTCCTTTGATGGATTCTCCGGATTTGAACATGGCTGCATAGTCAGCGCCGAAAGTTTTGCCGAGATGTCTCCAAATGAGCGGTGAGACAGCCAACAGCAACTTCGGCTCCTTCCTAAGAAAACATTAATTAAATGCCCTTAGGCCCAATGACAACACAAAAAAAAAAAACAAAAAAACCCGTTAGTTGTAAGCTAAATACCAACAGAAGGCTACGGAGCTCTGTTCTTTTTTTATATTCTTTTACTTTGTTGTTTTTTTTGTATGTCTATGCAGCTACTATCTGCATGAGTTGTTGCACCCGTGTCGTTGCAATGCCGCAGTGTCAGAAGAGGGGTTGTCGGATTCCCTGGAACTGGATCTGGAATGAGTTCAGACTTTTCGCACCATGTGGGTGCTGGGGATCGAACCGGGTCCTCTTCAAGAGCGTGGTGCTCTTAAAACTAGGCCATTTCTCAAAGCCCCAGCTATGTTCTTAAATGCATCCGATGTGGTACACAAAACAAATTGGGCGGTTGTTTCAAAACCCCTTATCAGTAGATTTTATATTAAGCTCTGAACTATATAATGGTAGGATTAGGATTATTACTATAATTAATTTCTTTCGGTCTTTTTGAGGACAGCGGTGTTACCTTGTCGCTTAGCCCCGCTGTCGTACCTGGACTCACTCTGTAGCCCAGGATTGCCTCAGCCCATGTGACCCTGGGAGGTGCTTCTGCCTGGAGGAGGCTGAGCTCAGAGGGAGAAAGGACAGCAGAGCTGACAGCAGAGCAGCAGGGCCTGGGAGCAGCGCTGGAGCAGAAGCTCTTCTCCACAGAGGGAGACAGCGGACAGCAGAGATCATGGAGCTGCTCTCTGCGCCTCTGCACACTGGGAGTGTCCCTTGGCAGCGGCTGCTGCTCACAGGTGAGGGGACCATTCCCTGGGAATGGGAGGGAAAGAGGAGCACTGACACTGGGTGGGGTCCCCAAGGGAAGAAGAGACCTAAGAGGGGACACCGAGAGAGACAGAGGTCAGCACAGGAAGCTCTCAGAGAACAGGAGTTGGTGAGGGTGAAGAAAAACCGAATTAGTCTCTATTCCAAGCATTATAGTCTAAAAAACAATGTCTGGGGTCTGCAGGGATGGCTCAGTGGTTAATTGCACTGGCTAATCTTACAGAGGACCCAGGTTTGATTCCCAGCACCCACATGGTGGTTAACAACCATAACTCCAGTTCCAGGGGATCTGACGTCCTCTTCTGACCTCCGTGGGCATCGCATGTCACAGGTGCACTTACAAACATGCAGACCATACACCCGTACACATTAAATAAATAAAGTTCAAAAAATGACATCCAGGCAACTCTGGAAAGAAAACCCAGCTGCGGTATTAAAGATTGCTCTTGGGCATCCAGCCCAGAAACTGGCAAATAACGCCCTGGCCTGCAGGGCCCTAGGGACACTTACACATTTCAATAGGTGTCTTGGCCTGCTCCAGGCACTAGGGCTACAACAAAGATTAGATTGACAAAGATTAGACTGGCCCTGTCCTTAGAGACTCCTTGTTCTAGTGTGCAGAATGACAGAGCAGGAGGGATAGAGAGAAGGTGAGTTGGGGGGCTTCACAGAGCAGAGCATGGAAAGGTCAGACGGTGAAGACCCACCGCCTTCAGAGGAGGCCAGGGATAGCATCTCTGCAGGATGCCCTAAGTATGAGTGGGGATTGGAGGGCAACAAGCGGTGAATTGTACAGATACCTGGGAAAGAGCGCCACACAGAGGAAAGTGGACGTCATGCTGTTAAACATGCACGCATGCGCGCGCTCAGCTTAGACCTACCCGAGACCCAAGGCCTATCTTTCCGCCAAATACAAAAGTCCCTGTATTGTCTTATTTCTCCCTCCTCCCTCCTCCCTTCTCTCTGACCTTCTGGAATTCACCCACCACTGCTCAGATTACCACTGAACCTGTGCCTCCCTGCTGAAGGGAAGAACAGTCTTCTACTTGTCCGAAATGTGCCCCGGGGATATTAAAGGCTATATCTGGTACAATGGAGCTTGGGCTTTAGACAGCTATTGGATTGCACTGTATGTGAAAGACTTTCACAGATTTATCCCAGGGCCTGAACACACTGGGAAAGAGACAATATACCCCAATGGATCCACGCTCCTCCGGAATCTCACTCAGAACAACACAGGATTCTACACCCTTGGAGTCAAAATGAGAGTTCTTCAACCTGAAGAAACATCTGTGGCACTCCACGTATACCGTGAACGATCCTCTGGGACCGCTGGGTGCTGGTGGGGCTAATCCCACTTCACACACACAGGACTCTCTGGCCTGGACACCTTGACTTCCCTTCTGTAGGGTGTCCCTGCGTTGGGCTTTGAGCATTGAGTTCATGACACAGTGGAGAAAAAACTGTGATAGATCAGAACTCTCACTTGAGTTCCCCTTGCAGAGAGGAGGGTGAGTGCTGGGGTCACTCGGCCCAGGGTGATCAGCCCCAGCTCAGTCTCTGTGGCCCTGTCCCAATGAACACTAAGAAAGATCCTTACAGATCCTGGTGCTGTCTGCTGAGTCTGTACTAAGTTAAATAACAGAGGGGCACCTTGGTGTCCTCACAGAGAAGTTCAGTTGTTGGGAGTTCTTATCTCAGGCTTTTGGCTTCAAATGACCTTGTGTGTGTGTGTGTGTGTGTGTGTGTGTGTGTGTGTGTAAGAGAGAGAGAGAGAGAGAGAGAGAGAGAGAGAGAGACAGAGAGAGAGAGAGACAGAGAGAGAGACAGAGACCAGGGCTGGAGTGCTTCCTGGGCAGAGCCAAGGGCAGCAGCAATTTGCCATCTGTAGATTCCCAGGATTACTGGAAGCCATCACCAGCCAGGGTTCAGTCTCTAAGAATCATGTCTGAGCCACAAAGACCCAAGTCTTGGTGTGATACACAGGGTGGAGTATCATAGGCAGACAGGTGCCCCAGGGAATTTGACAATAAACGATGACCTTCAGGAGACAGCTTCTTCTGTGCCAAACTTTAAGTGTTACCAAGATTTTAACGTTAATTCATAGAAGACTTGATGCCAAGCAGCGTTTGTCTTCAATGAGGGGAAACTACAGCACCTGAAAAGAAACTCACTGGACCCAACACAGTCCGAGTAGAACAAACTTCACTAGCTCCTGAGGAAGGGATGAAAGAATCATCCATTCCCTTCTGGGCCTGGGAAATGGACGCCGATGCTAGGAATTCTGGGCAAACGCAGCCCATGTTGCTCAGGAGGCGCAGGCGCAGGCGCAGCTGCAGAGCTTTCACTCTGTTCTAGAGTAGTAGTTCCGGCAGCGATTGCCAGACCATGGGTATTAATAATATTCACAGCCCGGGCGTGGTCGCGCATGCCTTTAATCCCAGTACTTGGGAGGCAGAGGCAGGAGGATCTTAAGTCCAGCCTGGTCTACAGAGTGAGTTCCAGGACAGTGGGGGCTACAGGGAGACCCTGTCTCAAAAAGACAAAAAAAAAAAAAA
>VZQC01006518.1:606409-689778 GCA_009823505.1 Rhizomys pruinosus
TTTTTTGGTCTTTTCGAGACAGGGTCTCCCTGTAGCCCCAGCTGTCCTGGAACTTGCTCTGTAGACCAGGCTGGCCTTGAACTCACAAAGATCCACCTGCCTCTGCCTCCTAAGTGCTAGGATTAAAGGCATGCGCCACCACGCCCAGCGGTTGGTGTTTTTTTGTTTTGTTCTGTTTTGTTTTGTTTTCTTTCTTACTGAGGTGGGAACAGGTATAGATGGACACAAACTATCTGAAAAGATACATATTGCTTTCATCCAACACAATTCATAGCAACGTTTACAAAACTAAAGTTTAGTTAGCTGCAAGTAAGGTGAAGTCAGTTATGGTCTTATCTAATGAAGGCCTGAAATGCTTTTTTCTTCTAGGTTTTTGAGAGTAATTAGACATACGTCTCCCATTTCTACCTTATTACTGACAATAAATATAAGCTGGTACTGGAATTCCTGGTAATAGTTTTCAGTGGTATGTCTGGGAATCCGATCTTTATTCACAGTCTAGTTTATTTTGTAGCCAAAGGTTATTTTTGTTATAGATTTTTCAGTCTTTTTTGCTGCATCTGCCACTAATTTTGTGGGTTTTTTGTTTGTTTTATTTTATGTGTATGAGTGTACTGTCTGCATGTAAGTAGGTGTCCTGTGTCGTGCAATGCTGCAGAGGTCAGAAGAGGGCGTCGGATTTCCTTGGAACTGGAGTTAAGACGGTTCTTAGCTGCCATGTGGGTGCTGGGAATTGAACCCGGGTCCTCTGCAATAGCAGTCGGTGCTCTTAACCGCTGAGCCATCTCTCCAGACTTGCCACTCTTTTCTAAATGACCCTTTTAGTTTACAACACTCTCTTTATCTCACATATAATTAATGATGCTGGGCTCTAAGTAAGGCTCAGGAGGTATTGACATTTTTTTTGCTGTGTGCATTCACTTCCTGTTTGAACTAACTGGACTCTGATTTGAACTGAAGTTGAATAAAGCACTTTTCTTAATTCCACCCAGTTACTGATCAAACCATTCCTAGATGTTTTTATGTCTTAATCTGTGGTATCTTTTCAGATTGGGGTTTCTTTTGCTTAAACATGCTACTTTGATGTAAGTTGCTTTATTCTGACTGTTGGTATTATTGTTGTCAGAATTAAGCTTTTTTTATGTCTAGATTCTTCTAACATTGAATCTTATGTAAAAAATGTATGATGTGCTACAATTTTTTTATGTGTTTATTTTTAAGGGATTCCTCAATATAATGACACAGTTGTTTGCAGATAACATTGATGTTACTCAGTTTGTCATACAATTAGATAATTGGTGCATTTTGCGAGTATCTATGTCCAAATTTTGAACAACCCAAGGCTCCCATAGTCCAGTTGGAGAAGCTTGTATGCACAGGCATATTGATCAATTAGGAGTCCAGACTATATTCCTGTAGTCTCATGATTCACCCCTATCTCTCTGCAGCCCTTACATTCTACCACGCCTCCTCTTCCGCAGTTTGTTCCCTGAGCTTTGGGAAAGGGGCACAAGTGGATGAGAAGAAAACAGTCTACTTTCTTTGGAGTTGTCATTTTGGACTCTAGTCTGTTCAGGTTGTTTCCCTTCATGGGTTGACAGCTTTTCCAGTGATACCTTTTTAGTCATACTAACAAAGCACAAGCAATTGGATGTACAGGCATTTAAGCAGTACTAATTATTATGTCAAGCTAAGCTGTGAGCATAGACACAGATGCTTGGATGGTATGCTAATCCGCAAACTGTGGTTTCTCTATAAAGGGTGACAAGTTCTTATTGTGGCTTATAACATCTCCTAACCACTAGAGGACATAAGCTTGTGGCATCCGCTGTGAGTTATTCCTCCAAGGAGAGAGCTAATAGCCAATTAGATTTGGGATATATATAGACACTTGGCTGCCACTGTTGCACAGTATCTCCAGGCTGTTGAGGTGTAGCTGATATTGACGGAGGAGTCTTGCTTGTCTCAGGGAGACCAATATTTTGCTGTATTGCTTTAGTGGCCTTTGGTAACGCTCTCTAGCATTTCAGAGGCCAGTTGTACGCTAGCAAGTGACATCTCATAACATTTTTCATGCTCACACCAGGTCTTCGACAACAGGGACTTACTGCCTTTCTCCTTGCATATATCCCACTTATAGGCAAAAGGCCTTTATAATTTGGGGGGGGCGGGTTTGAATCCCCTAGCCAACATCTCCTAGGCAGAATAATTCATTGCTGATGTCAGAGCTTTCCTGTAGTAATATATTTTGCTTAATTACACAGCTTATAAACACTTTACTATTGAATTTGGCTCTAGATAGAGAATTATCCTTTCACAGTTCCTATGCCTATCAGTCAATTAAAAAAGGGTAGTTATACCTGTTTTATAGGAAATTACCACTGTAACAATTGGCTCTAATTTACAGTTAGGGAGTGGTTTCATTACCATCATGTTTTTCTTTTTCCTATAAAGGGGGAGAGGTAGGAAGGTTTCTCAGTATCTGGAAGGTAAACTTCATTAGGGCCCATTATACACAGTTAACCCCAATAGTATTCAGAGAGATGCTCAGTGTCTGTGACTCAGGCAGTCTGAGGTTCCTCTTTCTTTAATGTTCAGATGGGTCCACCTCTCTGCTGGCATTTCCCAGTCCATCCTGCATGACGTGCTACAAATTTTAATGCATGATAAACTAAGCTGTAGCCTACTGTAACCTGTAAACCATTTCATGTAAATTATCTTAATTTATTTTTCCATTTATGTACAGTTTCTTAATGTAAATTTAAAAGGATTTGTTGTGGCCTGTTCTGTAAACATTCTCAGGATTTTTCCTTAATGCTTATTTGCATGAAAGAAACTTTAGGTTCTGCTTGTTTATTCTGTGAGGCCAGTGAGCCAGCTGTAGTGTCTCTGCCTTTTCTGTAGTTTATAACTTTTTCTAATTCTGTTAATATTCTAAATAAGTGTTAGAATCATGCTTTCTATACCCTACTTTACAGATAAATTCTCTTGTTTAAAAAAAAAATCAGCAAAATGTGGGCCCTACAACTGTACTCCTTTTCTAGCAGTACAGAGCCCCTTGACATTCAATATGAACTATAGGATTCTTTCTTTCTTTCTTTTTTGTCTTTTTAAGACGGGGTCTCCCTGTAGCCCCAGCTGTCCTGGAATTCACTCTGTAGACCAGGTTGGCCTTGAACTCACAAAGATTCACCTGCCTCTGCCTCCTGAGTGCTAGGATTAAAGGCATGCGCCACCACGCCTGGCTCATACAAATATATCTTAATTCAAGTTTAGACCCCCTCCCCCATCTCCACCCACAGTGTCCTCTCACCCACCACCAGGCATTCTGTCATATATGGTAAGGCCTATTCAGTCAACAGTTTGTACCCAGATGTCCCTTGGTGAACATTCATCCACTGGAGCATATAATCTACAGTCACTCCCTTAAAGAAGATCAACGTCCTCCCCCTGGGGTAATCAGCTGCCAGCAGTTCCTCAGCTACAGTTGGGGCCTGTTGCCCAGTTCCCCAGATCAGTGCTGGGTCTTTGTCTGACTGAGTCAGCATGGGTCTTGTGCGTGTTGTCACTATTGATGCAAATGCATATGAGCAAATTCCCAGAGACCTGACAGCCTGTTTCTTTATGTTCATGCACCAAACTTGGCTCTTACAATCTTTCCACCTCTTCTTTTTCAATGGTTCCCTGAGTCATGGGTGGGTGAGGCTCAATATTGAAGTCCTATCCAGGGACATGCGCTCTGTGTGCAGTCTCTCTTGTTCTTGACAATTTAGCCACTTGTGCCCTTCTGTGTGCAATGGCAACTCTGTAATATGAGCGAGCTTCCCTGGAGAGACTTGGGGGATGTATTAGTATGTTGTATACAACCTGTCCCAGTACATTCCATGAGCCTTAGGTACAGAGATTCCACTGTAGACATGTCCCTTAGGAACGGACATCAACTGGCAAAGGTCACAATCAAGAAGGAAGATCTGGAGTTGATAATGACAGAGATGGAGATCTCTCACCCACATGGTGGTTAAGAACTGTCTTTAACTGCAGTTCCAGGGGAATTTGATGCCCTCTTCTGAACTCCGTGGCATGGCATGGCATGACACAGGTGCACCAACCTACATCCAGATAGTACACTCATACACATAAAAAAATAATAAATTGGGGCTGGAGGGATGGCCTAGCAGTTAAGAGCACCGACTGCTCTTGCAGAGGACCCGGGTTCAATCCCCAGCACCCACCTGGCGGCTTAAGAACCGTCTTTAACTCCACTTCCAGGGGAATACAACACCCTCTTCTGACCTCCATATTATTGCACGACAGGGGTGTATCTACCTACATGCATGCAATACACTCATACACATTAAAAAAAGTTTTTTTTCCAGTTTTATCATCTTGGATCAAATAAACTATATATTCTAAAAAAAAAGGAATGGGCATCTCTTATATATATATATATATATATATATATATATATATATGTGTGTGTGTGTGTGTGTGTGTGTGTGTGTGTGTGTGTATTTAAACATTACTAATTGTTATGGTAGGTTACTTAGGTATAGACACAGATGTTTGGATGGTATGTTAATCCAACCATGTCTTCCAATGCATGTGGAGTTAGAAGAGAGGATCAGATCCCCTGGAGTTATAACGGTTGTTAGCCACCATGTGGGTTCTGGAAATCGAACCCAGGTCCTCTTTAAGAATAGTCAGTGCTCTTAACCTCTGAGCCATCTCTCCAGCCCCACCACCAAAGCATAATTAAAAAATATTTTATTTATACTTTTACTTTATTCATATCAGTGTATCAACTACACATATGTAAGTGCGCATGTGCATGTGTCATACAATGCTTGTGGAGGTAAGAACAGGGTGTCGAATTCCCGTGGAACTAAAGTTAAGAACAGTTGTTAACTGCCATCTGGGTTCTGGGAATTGAAGCCAGATCCTTTGCAAGAATAGTCAGTGCCCCTTAATCACTGAGCCATCTTCCAGGCTCAGGCATGATTATATTTTTTTACCACGTAATATTTTGTGGATTAAATTATATACCAGCCATTAACTTGAGATATGACAGAACTCATTCTTTATCTTTACAATGATAGGGGTCTGTCCACATTTAAATTCTGAGAGAATAATCTGTGTCATTTTTGTCTTTAAAAGATAACATTTATTTTTATTTTGTGTATGAATCTTTTGCCTACATCTATGTTATTGCATCACGTGCTTGCTGAGTGCCCACAGAAGACAGAAAAATCTGTTGGCTTCCCTAGAACTGAAGTTATGGACAGATGTTTGCAGCCCTGTGGATGATGGGAATTGGACAAGAGTTCTCAGGAAGAGCAGGGTGTGTTCTTAACCACAGAGCCATCTCTCCAGCTCTCTATATTTTTTGTAAAAATATTTTATTTTATTTTATGTGTCTGAATGTATTAACTGCTTGTATGTAAGTGCACCTGTGTAGTGCAATGCCCATGGAGTCAGAAAATGGCATCAGATTCCATTGTAACTGGAGTTACAGTTGGTTGTTAGCTATAATGCAGGTGTTGGGACTAGAACCTGCGTCCTCTGTAAGAGCAGCCCCACTTATTTAAAAAAAGAATTCTTTTTTTTTTTTAAGAGAATTCCTTGGGTCAAAGACTTTATTCTTGTTACTTGCCAATTTAACACTAGTAGTTGAAACTTATACCTTAAGGTGTAATCTTAAAAAAAATAGCTTTTCAAACAATGTATGATAATATATTTACGGTTTATATAGAAATGTTCAATAATCAAAATACATCTTTAGCAAAATTTAGAATGTTAAAATTTTATAAAATAAGCAGGACCAATAGAAAAGCATACTTCAGTACCATCTCAGATCTAAGTTAAGACAAAGTAAATCCTGATACCTCTTAGACAAGGAGGGCTCCCTGGGTAAGAAAATCCCTCTTCCAGCAAGCAATTTACGTGTCTAATTTGGGTTTTTATAAAATACTGGTTTTTCCACAGAGCCCTAGAAGAGGCAGTGATGGTGGGTCAGGCCTGGAGGAAAAGCACTGCCTGGAGCCCGGGTCACTGCCACAGGCTTTGTACCACACTCGCATTGCTCCCAATGCAGCCCAGCCCCTTGTCCTCTCACAGCCATGACAGTCCAAGGTGACAGAAAAACCTTGACAATCACCTTCATACCCATGGAATCAGGCCAGCAACAGACTGGGCACACAACTAAACCCATTCCATTTCTTTTCTTGGTCGTTACTATGCTCATGTCGAAGATTCTTTTATTCATGTGGCTTGTTAGAAAGTAAGAAAGGAATAGTCAACTTTGGCCAAAATGAAAAGCTTCTGCGCCTCTAGCTCTGTCCAGGTGTTCTGCCCTGGGTTCACAGCCACCTTGACTGGAGTTTCCAATAGAGGTATTTGCATGTCCTCTCCCAGCAGCTGCCAGGTCTCAGATAACAAATGACGATTTGTGTCTGAAGTCCCCCTGCAAAGGCACACAGTCAGAGTCAAGTCAAGAGCTTTGCTGGGCGGCATTAGAAAGGGAACAAGGGTCAACTCGAATGTGGACTAAACATGTCCCCCAAAGAGGAAACTAGGGGGAACGCTAACAGATAAAATCATTCTTAAGCAGTAACATCTGTTAGAGCCTGCAAAGTGTGAATCCTGCCAGGTAAGCATGTTACCATGTGTGGTGGTTTGAATGAGTGTCCCCCATAGGCTCTAGGTATTCAGGCGTTTGTCTCCAGTTGGTGGCGCTGTTTTTGGAGGTCTTGGGGTGTGTGGCCATGCTGGAGGAAGTGTGTCACTGGGGGCAGGCTTAGTGAGTTTTAACAAGCCTCATGGTCTACAGTTGCTCTCTCTGCTTCCTGTACTCATTGCCAGATGTGACCCTCAGTTTGCTGTTCCAGATCCAGCTGCCATGCCTCCCGCCACAATGGACTCTAATTCCCTGGAACCGTCAATTGTAAGCTCAAATACACTCTTCCCTTTATAAGTTCCTTGGTCACGGTGCTTTATCACAGCAACAGAAAAGTGACTAATACACCATGTAAGGCCCAAGAGCTCCAGGTGTATCTTGCAAGTAATTCCTACGTAAGAGAGCCACTGGGTTTCCAAGCAAAAAGGAAGTTTTCCTGACTGGACACACCTAGACCACTAGATTTTCTGCTCTCTTCTCTTACCTCCTCGTTTGTCCTGATATAGTTGACTCCATCAGGCTTCCCTGGGCTCTTGTAACTGTGAACCAAAGAGGACAGTTCAGAGATGTTACTGTATTAATGCCAGCCTCAATTTCACCTTCAGGCAAGGTAATCTTACCTTTCTCTATCATGTTTGTTGTTAATGAAGCAGCCACGTCTGTATGCACAGCAGATGCCCAACGTTGTCAGGACCAAGACAACAAGGACAACCAGGACTCCTCCAATAATCCCAGCAATGTTCAGGTCATCTGCAGAAAAGGTTTATGGGAAGAGCTGATACATACTATCTGTTTTTTAAAGAGGCCTCGACTCTGCTAGGTTACCTTCTCCACCCTACCTCCCTCCACCACTCACTCACCCCTCTGTGCCTTCATGCCTAACCTAGCCAAAAGAGGTGAGAACCCTTAACATCTTTCTACTCTAGAAGATACAAGACATCATAACCCCCAATACCACATAGGAAAAGTACTGGGACTTGTATGGTTCAAATGCAGTTATAGTGAACTATTATGAGAGACTCAGTATCTATGTGAAAGACTTTAAAATCTAGCTAATGGATAAAATGGCTATGCTGTATGTAGAATTAAGAGCCAGGAGCCCTAAGGAAGAAAAAAAGTCCTAATTTCCAGAGCCTGCCTTTGCTGTAGACTACTTTGGGAGAAGAAAGTTTTGAGTCTTAGATATAAAAAAAATGCTAAATGGGAGCTTGACCTTTCACTTCACTGCCTGTTCAAGCCCTTTTACAGGACACCCCTGCAAATCTTTTCCCACGATTATCTAATAGAAAAGCACTTGGTTGGTCTCCTTCAATATGGTGGCTCTACTGGTTGTTTTAACCTTATGAAATAAAAACAAATGGAGGAACACAGGAAGCCTTACAGGAGTGAATGAGCCTAAAGGAGCTTCCAAATTTGGAACTGTGTGGACAGTTCAGCAAATGGTTCTAATCATCAAGCAGCCTTGGAAAACACTGCTCCGGGGATGGGTCCAAAAGGGAAGAGCTCAAGAAGCTCTCCAAGTGGCTCCGTGAACCCCACCCTCTTCTTTCTCCTCAGCACCTCCCCTGTTAACCAGCTCCCTAGAGATGAACTCAAAGAACAGGGTAAAAACATGAGGCTTTTAGTATCCTGAAAAACAGTTACTCTTAACTGGCTAGGCTTCTATAGGCCTTACACAACTTTGTGTTTTGCTAGCTCCATGAATTACAAAAGGAGTTTATTACATTCTGTGAAAGTTACATGACTGGTCTTGTTTCTAACACAAAGATACCAGCAAGGCTGCCTGAGGGATCTACTTAGATTCTGTAATTTCTCATCCTTCACTAGCCAGTGGATTTGATGGTTCCTGTCATGTTCAGAAAAAAGCTGACTCATGGCAGATCAGTTTTTTAAACTAATGTCTAACATTCAACTGTAAATATTAATTTTTTTCAAGTCTTCAATGAAGTCTTCAAATAGTTACTCACAGACTTCCATCTCCTGTTCCTCACACCTGGCTGCGCCTGCGTCATTAGAAGCAATGCAGTAGTACTGCCCAGAGTCCTCCTTGTGGACAGCACTGAAAACCTGTTTTGGAAAATGACAAGTGTTACTTCAAATCTCTGAGGGACAGGTACCAAGACTGCCATGATGAGGCCACAAAGCCGTCAGTGTCTGTCTGTACTATGCTGAGTCATTAGGACTCCCAGGAACATCCTCCTGCCCTGTTTCCCTGACACTCTTGCCTCAAGACTTGCAGTAAGAAGTCCCTTTGGGCTGTGGAGTAGCAAAGCTGGGCAAAGATCACTCTGAAGTCAAAGGGATTCAAAGGAGACAAGGAAGTCCTTAGGCAGCACTCTGCCAGCACAGGCACCAAGCACCCATTACAATCATGATTACCACATGCAGTTGGGGATTTACAAGCCAAAAGGCACTCCCTGATGAGAAGTGGCTTGGAGACAGGCCCAGCCTGTCCTCTGTCTGATACATGACATGCTGTTGCCTTCCCCCAGGTGGCTTCCCACCACCCCTTGATTATTCTGAAGCAATTCCAGACATGTTTGTCCATAAATATTTCAGTATGTATCCACAGAAGATAAGAACTTTTAAAAGTCATAATCACAACACCATTCTGTGTAAATTGCTTAACATCAAACATCTGCCTAGTAACAATATTTCCTTCTCATCATACATAGAACGATTTGTACAGATGAGTATTCAAACTAGGATACCTGTACAGCCACTCACTGCTTTCTTGGTAACCCTCAAAGTCTCTCTTAAATTTACAGGTTTTCCTTCCTTTGTTTTAGCCCCTTAGCACTTGTTTATTTAAAAAAAAAAAAAGTCTTTTCCTCAACAAAGGCTTCTCCACCCTCACCTTGGAAGAGATCTTACCAAAGTGCCTGTCTCAGCGTTTAAGAGAAAAGAGGAATTGCGAAATCTGGGGTTGGCTCTGGAATCTGTAGGCAGAGGCACATTGTTGCGGTACCAACTGTAGTGAGGCCGGGGATAGCCCTCGCTTTCCTGGCACTGTAGTGTCGCGGTCTTGCCTACAGGCACAGCCTTTGGTACTCTGCAGACAGGGGTTACTGGCTTCACTGCAGGCAAAATATGAGTTGGCGTTTAAAATCTCAGCGCAGAACCTATTCTTACCAAATCCTACTGTAATAACCACAGCCCATCTTCAGACTGGCTGCTGCCTGCACCTGCCCACTCTTCAAACTCATCCTATCCTAGGTCTGTCCGATCCCATGAGGTCTCCACTTCTTCCACCATAGAGGAAGACTATACAAGGCAAGTCTTTATAGCTGGTAAGGATTGGAGCAGATGATCCACTTCCTGTCCTCCCACCCCAACTCTGACAGCCTCAGCCTCATCCTCCCCTCCTCACGTCATGGATACCCCCAGGACTGTAGCTCTGGAAGGAATGAAATAAAAATATGAACTGATCTCTTATTCTAGAGTTAAAGACTTACCAGCTGGATGCAATGAAAATATTTTCCAATAATGGGTTCCTACCTTGTACAATTAACTCAATGGTAATCTCATCAATTTCTTTTCGGTCATTTCGAGCAACAACCTCACAGCGATAGAGGGCTGAGTCTGACCGTGTCACATTCCAGATCCTCAGGGACGTTTTCCCCAGCACATCTGTACGACCTGCAAGGTCTCCTATAGAAGAAAAGGTACTGAAAAACCTCTTTAAAGATGTTTGCCACCTGAAGACTTCTGGGCTGGACTTGAAGGCACTGTAAGAAAGACTACAGATGGGTTTCTGTTCCTATCCCTGTGTACAAGAAATGAATTTTCTAAAAACAGGAACCATGACTTCTTCCTGTATGTAACCTGAGCATCAAAAATAGTAGCTGGTATTTAAGATGAAGCCAGGAACCTTCTCTTCCCTTTCTCATCCTTAGGAGAGAACCCTCATTAAGAGTCAACATTTTAAAAATTCTACGAATGATGCTGTGACAACTGGGTATCCACATGTAGAAGAAAGATGTCCAGCTTTGGCTTGTCTCCATGTTCCACATTCAACAAATACCTACTTAAAAGTTAACTGTAGAGTTGGGCGTGGTGGCACATGCTTGTAACTGCAGCACTCTGGAGGCTAAGACAAGATCTTGAGGTTGCGGTCGGCCTGGGCCATGTTAACAAATGCTACCTCAAAAAGAATCATATATCAGAGAAAGGACTAAGATCCAGAATATGTCAACTTATAACTCAACAAATATACAATCAAGTTTCAAAAACAAGCATAGGATTTGAATAGATATTTCACTCAAAAAAATCTACAACTCCCAATGTGCACAAGATGCTTCACTGAGATGCCTTTATACCCTCTAAGACTACTAAGTTCAAAGGTCGGTGTTGGTAAGCATAAGGGTAAAAACATTGCTGGTGTGACTGTAAAAATGGTTGAAGACACTCTGAGCAGTCTCACAGTTTCTTCAAAAACTAAAACTAAGACTTGCACCTACACTTGGTCTTTTCATCCCATAGAAANATATACCAACTTCCTCTAGGCCATCAGCATCTTGGACTCCAGTAAGTGCTCCGACAGCTGCTGCAGTTTCCCCAGACAGGACTATCTGTCCCGCGCCTTGTAAGGTGGCCTCAGCCAGTATGGCGACAGCATGGGCGGCAGCTTCACTGTTAGCGCCATGGTGACAGTAGCTCCCTGTTGCCTCTCCTGAGAAGTTGCCACTGCAGCCTCGGCCAATGATGCAAAAATATGGAACGCTTCACGAATTTATGTGTCATCCTTGCACAGGGGCCATGCTAATCTCTGTATCATTCCAATTTTAGTATATGTGCTGCCAAAGCGAGCACAGAGTACCCCAACTTTCTCCATGATAATACCTGTTACTGCCCCTTGAGTTCCTTCTCCTTTATCCCCCCCCATGCTTCCTTCTATGTCCTTCCCGTCTCCCTTCTTAGTTGAATACCCTATTTTCCTTATTTTCCCCTCAGTAACATCTGTTTTCTAGTATCCCCCTCCATCTCACTCTTTCTTTCCCTTTACTCCATGCAATTTGTTATTTCTTTTTTTTATAATAAACTTTTTTGTCTTCTTTTTAAAATTTTTTAATTAATTTAATTTATTTTTGTATGTGTATGAATGTACTATCTGCATGTAGGTTTGTGCACCCGTGTCATGCAATGCCACAGAGGTCAGAAGAGGGCGTCGGATTCCCCTGGAACTGGAGCCAAAGACGGTTCTCAGCCGCCATGTGGGTGCTGGGGATCGAACCCAGGTCCTCTGCAAGAGCAGTCGGTGCTCTTAACTGCTAGGCCATCTCTCCATCCCTGCAATTTGTTATTTCTACCAGTTCTTTAAAAAAACATTTATTTTTGGGCTGGGTGTGGTGGCGCACGCCTTTAATCCTAGCACTTGGGCGGCAGAGGCAGGCGGATCTTTGTGAGTTCAAAGACAGCCTGGTCTACAGAGTGAGTTCCAGGACAGCTGGGACTACAGGGAGACCCTGTCTTGAAAAGACCAAAAAATAAAAAAAAATATTTTATTTATTCTTATTTTATGTGTATGAGTATATTGTCTGCATGTGTGTAAGTGCAGCCCTGTTGTGAAGTGCCTGTGGAGGTCAGAAGAGTATGTCGGATTCTCTGGAGCCAGAATCATGGATGAGTGTTAGCTGCTGCCAGGTGGGTGCTGGGAATCAAACCCAGGTCCTCTGCAAGAGCAGCCAGTGCCCTTAAGCGCTCAGCCATCTCTCAAGCCCCTCGTTTATTTCCTTAGTGTGTGGCAGGGGGTGGTGGTGAATGTGTCATGGTGTGTGTATGTGTGTATGTGTGTGGGGAAGTCATTTCTTTCCTTGCACCGGATGGGGTCCAGGGATCAAACGCAGATGCTCAGGCGTGGCAGCAAGCACCTTTGCCCACTGAGCCGTCTTGTTGGTCCTATTTCTAACAGCTCCTTTGTGGGATTAGAAAGTGTTCTACCCATAAAACCATGTTGTCTGTGTACAGAATAGTTTTCTTTCTTTCTTCGAACTTGAATGGTTATTTTCTTTGCTTACTTTGTCTAGAAAGGACTGTGTTGAAAAGAAGCAGCCTTAAGCCTTAGGATGAAAGCTTTTAGCGTTTCACCACTGAGTTTCAGGTTACTTGCAACTGTGTAAGGTGATTTCCTTCTATCCCCCAAAGCACCAATCTTTTGTTGACATGGTGACTACTTCCCTCTGGAGAGTTTCTTTACAGTGACATTCAATCCTCAGGCCAGGAAGTAAAAGTTCTCCTAGATTGCGAAAGCCCTTAGATTGGAGCACCTCTGGGTGTAAATCCAGCTGTAAACACTTGTCTGTGAAGCCTTTGTTTTTGTATAAATGGTGTAACTATGACAAATGCTTGGCGTTTTACACAAATATTTGCTGGCCTCTGATATGGACAGGGCCTCCAAGCTGGCGCTCCTAGATTTACACGGAAGTATGCAGGTGAGAATCAAGGTCTGATGATATCTCAGAAAGCCACAGAGGTTCTAGAAAAGAAAATTTGTAGGTGAATAATTCCAGCTGCTGATGAAGCTGATGGTCACACAAGCTAAGAAGTTTTGATGGGGAGTGATTGGAGATGTGCAGAGGACCAGAATGAAAGCACCCTGGGGAATCTGGAGTCAGTGAGAGATGTGGCCTTCTTTTTGGTAATCGTCATCTAGAGGCAACCTCTGTGGAGAGTCAGGACGTCCCAGGGACTATCTTGTAGTGCCCATAGTGGCCCTAGCAGTTGGCTGAGATGTCTGAAGGAGAGTGGGCCATTCTGGTTTATCTCCAGAGCTGGTCACACAGGCCTTCTATCTAGGCCACCAACCCAATAGTGACAGGTCAAGACTCTGTCCATGGTCCTGCCCGGCTTCTCGGATGACTCTAGAATCTCTGTCTGGTGGATCCGCAGTGCCCAGAGTCTATGGCTTGTGGAGAGGACGAGGCTGTCCCAGAACAACAGCAAGCTCAACGTAGACCCTGTCAAGAGGCATGGTGTTAGGAAGGATCAGGGTAAATTTTCCAACGTGGACTCTTTGAGTAAGAGTGACACCTTGGGGATGGCTGTGAGCTGTGAGAGACCCTCAGCCTCTTCCCTGTAGAAGAATATTCCCTTAAGGAATTTGTTTTAAAATCCTGGTGTTGTGGGTCACACCTTTAATCCCAGAAGTCTAGAGGAAGGACAGGGGTTTAAGGTCATCATTGGTACACAGTAAGTTTAAAGCCAGTTTGGGCTACATGAGGCCCTCCACCCCATCCTTCCTTCTTTTTTTTCTTTCTTCCATCCTCCTCTTGTTCCTCTTCTTTGTCTTCCTCTTCTTTTTTTCTTTAAAAATATTTTGTTATTACTTAAAATTTTTTTTTGAGACAGGGTCTCCTTGTAGCCCCAGCTTTTCCTGGAACTCACTCTGTAGACCAGGCTGGCCTTGAACTCACAAAGATCCACCTGCCTCTGCCTCCCACGTGCTAGGATTAAAGGCGTGCACCACCCGCCCAGCTACTTTTTAAATTTTATGTGTCTGAGTGTATTGCCTACATATACGTAGATGCAACTGTGCTGTGTAGGACCCACAGAGGTCAGAAGAGGGCATCTGACCCCCTGGAACTTGAACTGGAGTTACACATGGTTGTTACCCACCATGTAGGTACTGGGAACTGAACCTGGGTCCCCTGCAAGAACAGCCAGTGTTCTTAACCACTGAGCCATCTCTCCAGTCCCTCCTTTTCATATATAAAGGAATATATTTCTTAAACTTTTAAACTTCTTAAACTTTATCCCAGATCAGGTCAAATATACGTGGCTATTTATTATTGTTATTATTATTTTGGTCTTTTTGAGACAGGGTCTCCCTTTAGTCCCAGCTGGCCTGGAGCTCACTATGTAGACCAGGCTGGCCTTGAACTCAGAGAGATCCACCTGCCTCTGCTTAAGTGCTGGGATTAAAGGCGTGAACCACCATGCCTGGCCTAAGACAGTTTTTATCCACCATGTGGGTGCTGGGATTCGAACCTGGGTCCTCTGCAAGAGCAGTTGGTGCTCTTAACCACTGAGCCATCTTTCCAGCTCCACACATGGCCTTTTAAGGCCAGAGTTTCACAAGTTCACGTTCTCCACATTCTGCCAATCAGTTCCACATTTGAAATCATCCATTCACATTTGAAGAAAGATGTGCAAGTTCCTCACCTGCCCTCTGGAGTGGTATCGGGGACATTAACTCCCAAGACAAGAAAGTGGTTCAGATCCAAAGCCTGTGCCTTTCCCTTACTTTCCTGGATCCTACACTGGATCCCTGTTCTATCCTGCATGGTCTTTGGCTCATGTAAGTCACCATCCAGCACCTGGGCAGAACATCACCCCCACCCCTTGTGACGATCCAAGCGGACCACTGAGCCGAATTCTAGGCAACCTTCTCCTCCTCCTCCTCCTCTTCCTCCTCCTCTTCCTCCTCCCCCTCTCTCTGAGTTCTCCCCGCAGGTCCAGTCCTGACTACAGGTTGTGGAGCTTCTCGGGGTTTTAGCCCAACGGGAAGTCCCATAATGACTCACCTCTAGCACAGCCTTGAAAATCAAGGCCCAGGCTAAGCAGTGGAGGTCAGTGCAGCTTAATGGACTCAGCACTCAGCACCTCATGTTCTGAGGGCAGCCAGTGGGTGAGGACCAGGAGAGGCACTGAAGCTCTGGCCTGGGGTCCTGGGTCTGTACATGACCAAACACTGTGGCTCAGGCCACACATGAGAATGTCGGTCTCTCACACACCATGCAGGTGACTCCACCATGTCAAGATGCTTAATCCTCCTGCATCTGTCTGTGATAGGTAATTCATCCTGGTTCTTTAAGGAGTGGGCTTGGCTGGAGATGAGAGAGATCAACTGATAGAAAGAGGGCTGTGCAGGATCAAAGGCACCCCACTGGGCAATCTTCTTTCTGTTCATAGCACTGTTACCCAAGTCTCACATCACAAGCAACAACTCCAACCCCTGGGAAGATGCTCCCAGCAGCCCCGTACTACAGAAGGCAAAAGCCCAGGCTGAGTCATTAAGGCTGATGTACTGAGCATGCCCACCATCATGCCTGCACCATCCCCTGAAAACATCTTGCTCCTAGACCAGCAAAGTCCATCACACACACACACACACACACACACACACACACACACACACACACACACACACAGAGTTCTTAGTGGACTTTCAGGGTCTTGGTCAATATGACGTCCCAACACAGTCAGCTTAGAGATCTCTGTGGAGGTGGATATGGGGCCTGCCTATGGGGTTCAGAAAGGTAAGCCCCCTCCAAGGAAGGGGGGACAGAAGAGAGCGGGGTCCTATTGCTGTGGCAGAAGAAGCGATGTTCCCAACACAGCACCTCTCTGCAGCAGCCACACGTAGCTTGAGGGTCCCTGGGATGGTCTGATGGTGTCTCCAGCACCCACCCATGCTCTAGCTCGGGTATGAAACCTGAAGTCAGTTCCCCATGGAGGTGGAAGTTAGATTGAGCACAACTTAAGGCAAATCTACAGCTCAAAACACAAGCCTGTGCCTCCCAAATTAGAAAGTACCTTTGGATGCTTCATTATATTCTAAGTCCCCACAGGGTTGCTGACTGTAGTCCCTGCCTCCTCCTCCTCCTCCTCCTCCTCCTCCTCCTCTTCCTCCTCCTCCTCTTCCTCCTCCTCCTCCTTCTCCTCACTCAGCTGCCACCACCTCCTGGGGTATGACTGATAAATGAGGATTTGGGATTTGAGAGCTAACCCCGCAGCTGACTAGGAAGGCAAGACTCAGTCACCAGACAGCAGTCATCCTGCTGGGGTCAGGGTCAAGATAGATGGCCAACCCTACAAAGATCTGGGGAGACCAGGCGGGCAGACTGTCACATGGAATGCACAGTGCGATGAGGACAAGTGGTTGATGGAAGAATGAGGACCTCCGTGAGGGACGACGATGCAGCTGGCAGCTCAGAACAGAAGCAATGAGAGGAGAGGCTCTTGAATGCTGGCAAGACGAGGCTGGATTCTCAGAGGAGCTGCTCAGGTGACAGCCCCTGCTAGCTAGCTGCCCCCACCACCGAGGAGTGGTTGGTTGCTCCTCAAGGCCATCTGCTAGAACTCCCCTGTGATCCTCCACCGTCTGACTCTGGGTGAAGGTCCCAACCAGTCCTCTGCCCTGAGCCAGTGTGTGTGTGTGTGTGTGTGTGTGTGTGTGTGTGTGTGTGTGTGTGCAGCTCCGCAAAGACAACCAAGAACTGGTCCTACTGAGTGAGGTGGGAAGGGCCACATCCCTTCTTCTGGGTCCTAACTTCTGAGGTGACCATGAAGCCCAGAGGCCACCTGCTCTCTCAGGCCCAGGTGGCTGCCATCCTCTCCTGATCTTCCAGATGAAAGTCCCGTCTGGAATGCTCTGAAGCAGCCCTGTCAAGGTCCAGATACACAGATCCCGAGCTTTTAGGGGCACAGTCTCACAATTACAGATAGGAGTATTGACCCTGCATATCTAGCAACGTGACTGGAATCTTGCATTTCTCCAAAGCGCTGGACCCTGGCCTTGGGTCCTGGTAACCAGGCTGTGCCTTCTCCCCCTCCACATGAGGTTTCCCTATGAGGACCCCAGAAGCTTCATTCTGAGCTTATCTGAGGTTGGGGCCCTAGAAACTGCTGCATTTGTGTCAGGGATGGCGAGGGTCACGTGCGCCCTCTAGTGGACACTTCCTGCCTGAAGGGCAAGGGGACCGGACAGTGGACAGGGGAGGGCTGGCTTTGGACAAAGGGCACCTTCGGGCGGTGGAACAGAAGACTGCAGTTTGGGGGAGCGGGGGGTGCTCCATGGGAGGTTGGGAAGGGTGCACAGTAGGCCTCGAATCTCTCTGTGGATACTTGGGCGCCGTCATTCTTATGGGACTGTCTGTATAGCAGTGTTCTAGGGACTGTATCTCTGTGAGAACTGTCACAGAGGAGGTGAAATGGCTGATGCCAAGAGCTCTGGAGGGAGGGAAAACCGTCTGTAACTCCAATTCCAGGAGAACTCCAGTTCCAGGGGAATCCCAGACCCTCTTCTGACCTCCGCGACATTGCATGACACGGGTGCACAAACCTACACGCAGACAGTACATTCATACACATACAGAAATAAAATTAAAATGTTTTTAAAAAAAGAAAAGTCAGTACAGATTCTTAGTTTTACTATAAAAATGAAAATCAAAAGTATACATTAGGAATTGAACTATTGTTTTTTTCTTTCTAGAGGTGTGACTACTCATGCTTTCTGGTTGGTGATGGTCCGCCAAAGCTGTCAGGTGACCGGCAAAGCTGTGCACTGCTCCTCCCACTCCCACCACCGAGCCTGGCAGGAGAGACAGTGACAGGAACGAGAAGTTTCAGAGTCCCTCCCTCCCTCCCTCCCTCCCCCTCCAATGGCTCATACACAAAGGACTGCAGGCACATGCACAAGCACACTTAGCAAGCTGCAAAACAGGATAGCTGTAGTCTACTTCCAGCACATAGCCTGTCTGCACAGGTGCCTAGGAAGAGGCTCGCCAGTGCACGGAGCAGGTTTGTACTGGCAGCACTAACAACTAAAAGTACATAGCGTATAGTACTCTTTAAAAATTTTTATTTATTTCTGTATGTGTATGAATGTACTGTCTGCATGCAAGTTTGTGCACCCGTGTCGTGCAATGCCACGGAGGTCAGAAGAGGGTGTTGGATTCCCCTGGAACTGGAGTTCTCCTGGAATTGGAGTTTCAGACGGTTCTTGGCCGCCATGTGGGTGCTGGGGATCGAACCCGGGTCCTCTGCAAGAGCGGTCGGCGCTCTTAACCGCCAGGGCATCTCTCCAGCCCCAGTACTTTGATCTTTTAAGTGGGTGATCATGGATGTTCCAAGATCATATCCACCAGGTTAGCCTGAGTTTTCATCTATAAAAATATTTTTCTTGAAAATAATGCTGGGGGCTGGAGAGATGGCCTAGTGGTTAAGAGCGTCAACTGCTCTTGCAGAGGACCTGGGTTCGATCCCCAGCACCCACATGGCAGCCGAAAACCGTCTGAAACTCCAATTCCAGGAGAACTCCAGTTCCAGGGGGAATCCGACACCCTCTTCTGACCTCCACAGCATTGCACGACACGGGTGCACAAGCCTACATGCAGACAGTACACTCATACATATACAAAAATAAATAAATAAAAAAAAAGAAAAGGAAATTTAAAAAAAGAAAAAAAAGAAAATAATGCTTAAAAGAGACTTACAGAAACAGTGGGATTACATTAAGACCAGCAGAGGGAGCATTAATGGACTGCAAGTACAGACGGGAGCTCATTTTCACATGTAGGTAGAGAAATCCCTCTCAGCTGATTCCAACAGCCAAGCCAAGCTGTAGTCCCAGGAGATTCAGAAATTAGGACAGGCAGCTGGCTACAGTAACTCCCTAGATCGATACTCCCAAACAAAAGCCCACTGAGGCTGAGGACTGAAACAGATGCATGTGAGGAAGAGCTGCAGGTACACAAGACTCATGCACAGCCTGCCAGGACAGAGGGCCCCCAATGGTGGGCTATCCCCATGTTGACACACTAACATGTTGCTGGGGAAGGGCCCACAGCTGGGGTGGCCAACACAGGCTTGTTCCAAAGGCACTCAGAAGCACGTAGGAGAGGCGCCTGTATGGGGAGGGACATGGGGATTAATGAATACAAGAAGGTGTTTCTGAACAAGGTTAAGGAGAGTTGGTCATGTTGCCTGGGACTCATCAATCAATACTTCACGTGAACGAAGGGCTGGGTACACTTGGTCTTTCCAAGATGCATCTTCTGTTGTCATTAGCCCATGCCTCTCTGGGCATGCCGGGCTGGACCTCAAAGTGACCCCACCTATTGTCTGAAGGTAGGCCCTAGTGATGCAGGTTGTTCTGGGAAGCTGGTGTAGAAGATGACTTGTACAAGGAAGTCACCACCACGCCACTGCCTAAGTGCACCCACGGCCTTCTTTTCTGCTCTGTAGTCCAGAAACATTTTCCTTAAAAGCCAGAAAATCCGTGAATGTGAGCAGCATGTCAAAGATGTCACCAGCCACTTCATCTTTATGGTACTGCAGTGTCGTGGTAAAAGCCGCCATGTTGAAGCCAGGCATGCGCTCCAGCGGCTGCTCTTCAATGTACTTCTGTACCAGAGAAATCCATGATAATGTCCTCTAAACATCCAACCACAGTATCAAATTCTGCATCAGAGGCAGAGGAGGACAGGGCAAAGCTCTCTTCCTCTAGGGCATCCATAAGCGGCGGTGCAGTAGCCGGCGGCCTGGGCTGGGCCCCTGGTCCGGCCTGCACAGCCCCAACCACATCGGGGCCCTATTTTTGTTATTTTTATCTGTATGAGTATATTGCCTGCATGTATGTAAGGGCACCCATATATGGCAATGCCTGCAGAGGTCAGAACCCTGGAACTGGAAGTACAGATGGTTGTTAGCTGCCCCATGGGTGCTGGGAACCAAACATGGGTCCTTTGCAAAAGCTGAGCCATCTTTCCAGCTCCTGGTAAAGATTTTATGACACCTCTTCTGTAAGTTGTGACACTGCTGTGGCCCAGGCAAGGATAGACAGAGACATTTTGTCTCTGTAGTTTAGACGTAAACTGTAAGTTAATTCCTTTTCCTATTTACGTGTGCTATGTTTTCTGTTAAAGTGCCTGAGCATTCAGACCCAGTGCCAGGCTGTATTGCTGGCAGCTCTAGGAACTGGGTGTTGAGTACCATGTAGTGTCTCTCTACCCAGTAAGTGCCGGCAGGATTCCATCCCTCTAAATGTACTTAGTCATAGCTAAGGGCCCCCTAGATATGAAATGCCCCCAGAGCGAGGCTGTCTACACTGACCTCCAGTAGCAATTCAACAGGTGAAATCTTTGGCAGAAGAACAGCGAGCAAGAGTGTTGAGACTGGTGCCTTGAACTGGGTGACAATGGCTGTTCAGCATGAGTCTCTCACAGTGCAGGAGAGGGCATATTCCATATTTCACAGGGTGGCCTTCACCTCAACAGCAGGAGGGGGGTTGACTCCCCCAGTGTCTGCGACACAGGTTGGATGACACCCGCTGAGTGGTGTCACCTCAAGGTATGTATGTGTAGAAGTCCCTGGACATGGGAGGGGGGGTCTCATGATAGGAGCTCTTCCCTGCAAAGCTCTGTGCACCTGAGGAGGTGTCTGAGCCCCCGAAGGCACAGTCACTTCTCTGTGGTAATTTTCCATTATGTTCAAAGCTGCACTGCTTTGTATGATTTCATGAGTACACCTCTCCCTCTAGTACAGCTAATGCTGTAGTGGTATCTTCCCTGCTGTGGGTGAAAGTGCCTGCTGCCTTGCCCTGGTCCTGCTCTGGATCATGAGGGTCTTTGCTGCTCCATTACTGGGAGATGTGGCGGTAGGTTTAGGGTTCTCACCTTTCTCTGGTCAATTCTTTTGCCCATGTTGGAACTGGCATTTATATTATTATTTTTTTTATTATTAATTTTTATTTATTTCTGTATGTGTATGAATGTACTGTCTGCATGCAGGTCTGTGCACCTGCCCCGGCATTTATATTATGATGTAGGAATGAAACTTTGTGTGGCTCGAGGTAAGGACCTGTCAGACCTGTCCCACAAAACCTCTGAGAGTTATCTGATATCTCTGTGGGCATTCAGTTGTCTCTGTGAGTTATCTATAGCTCCAGAAGTTCTGGGATATTGCAGTGTTTTCTTGTCTTGCCTATCTCTGCAAAGTTCCAGAACTGGATGGCCCCTTCCCTTGAGGTATTGAGCAAAACGTCACACCTCTAGTTTACCGGTTGCACAAACAGGAGCTCAGCAGCCCCCCCCCAATAAGAGCCAAGGTGGCTTGCCCTTCCCTTCTGCCTGCCCCCCCACTTCCTTGCCCAGAGCACAGTAACTTTTGGTATATAAACACACTGCTAGCATGAATAAATGAGAGAATTTTATCTCCCAGATTTTCTCTGAGTCCGTGTCTGTGTTTCTCTTATTCTGTTGGGTAACTTTCTCGTGGTCCCCTCCCTCCTCCTTGCTGGAGCTAAGCCTAGAGACTGTTTGCTGCAGGCAGGCAACAGCCTTGAAGCTTGCAGTCCTGTAGAACTGCCCGCCTGGTCCTAGAAGGGAAGAATATCGTGTGGATTGCAGCCACACATGATTAAAGGAACATCAGATGACAGAAACGACCCACATTATGGGATTCTGTTTCTGTCTCTCATCCCATTCCGAGATGGTCACAGGCCCAGACAGTGCATTCTTCAGTGATTTTGAGGGACATGTGATTATAACATGGCCACGACTGACATCCACCTGGGGACTCATCACTACGGCCAGCAGGATCTGAACGACTGCATGGTGTATGAGAATGATGGGTAGAAATGGATGGGGAGGACTGCACCCAGGGGCCCAGAGGGCTACAGGAATGTAGGAAGGCCAACGCACAGGACAGTCAGAACAAGGGCAGGCGGTAAACTGCCTCCTCTCATCGCTCTCTTCTTTACTCTCTCTGTGTTTCTCTTTTTAAAAAAATTATGTATGAACATTTGCCTGCATATATATAAATGCTCCCATGTGTGCAATGCCTGAAGAGGTCAGAAGGGGGCATCAGATCTCCCGTAAATAGTTACAGATGGTTGTTAGCTGCCATGTAGGTGCTGGGAACTGAATCTGGGTCCTTTGCAAGGACAGCCAGTGGTTTTCCCTGCTGAGCCATCTCTCCAGTCCACATCTCCACTTTCTTAATAGATAATTTGCAGGGGCTGGAGAGATGGCTCAGCTATTAAGAGTTTGTACTATTCTTCTAGAGGACCTGAGTTCAATTCCCAGCACCCATGTCAGGCAGCTCACAACTGCCTGTAACTCCAGCACCAGGAGATCCAAGGCCATCTTCTTGTCTCTGTGGATGGACACACACACACACACACACACACGCACGTGCGCGCACACACACACACACACACACACCACACGCACACGCACACTAAATCTCAACATAGTTTTGAGAGATAACTTGCAACATGTTCACGATAATTCTAGAAGTATAAAACATGTACCCCAGTTACTGATACTGTTTCCTTTAAAAATATTTATTTTTTACTTTCAATTATCTGTATTCATGTGTTTCTGGGTACATGGGGGAGGGGCGTTGTGAGCACACAGTGCCCATGGAGTCCAGAGGAGGGTGTCAGGTGTCAGATTCCCTGTAGCTGAAGTAGTGAGTTACCCAATGTGGGTGCTGGGAATTAAACCCAGGTCTTCTGGAGAAACAGTGAGTGCTCTTAACCACTGAGCCATCTCTCTAGATTCTGATGCTTTTTTTTAATGAAAGATCATTCAAGTGGATTCTTTTTTTTTTTTTTTTAATTTTTATTTATTTATTTATTTTTATGTGTATGAATGTATTGTCTGCATGCAGGTCTGCGCACCCGTGTCGTGCGATGCCGCGGAGGTCAGAAGACGGTCTCGGATTCCCCTGGAACTGGAGTTCTCCTGGAACCGGAGTCACAGACGGTTCTCAGCCGCCATGTGGGTGCTGGGGATCGAACCCGGGTCCTCTGCAAGAGCGGTCGTCGCTCTTAACCGCTAGGCCATCCCTCCAGCCCCTCAAGTGGATTCTATGTTACAGTGATACAACAGAGGTCCTTTTGTCCACACTCCATCCACAGTGCTGGTAGGAATTACTATATATTTTTGCCTTTGGATTGGCGATGTGACTAGAGATGGCTTGTGATCTGTGGTGGCCACCAATGCTTGGTGCTGTTTTCTCACAGTCACAATCATGGAGGGAGTTATGTGAGATGGAGGGTGTGGTCTGTGGGGACAGAGAGCACGTACGGTCAGAGAACCTCACGATCGCTGCCCTGCGCAACCCCAGGGAGGTGCCTAGCTCTGTAGAGTCTCATGTCTGTTCCAGGGCTGGAGTGCAATGGGAAGATTGGATGAGGCATGACCAGGCACCACTCTTTCTTGAAGGCCTGATGATGAGAGTGGGAGGTAGTGCAGCATTGCGGAGGCCCCTGGATATGAAGGCCCTGATGAGAAGGGGGGCAGCTGCCTTCAGATGCCTGGCTCAGGCCCCTAAGGGACCCCCTAGACTTTCCCTTGATCCTCCAAGGACACGGGGCTCCTTCTGAGGTTCCTCATCCCTTGTATGCGTAGTTCTCCTTTCTCTGGACCAGAAACTCTGGGATGTCTCTTGTCCTCTCTCTTAGCTCATCCTTCACATGATGGAGCCAGGCAGGAAGAGAACCCATAGCGTGCAGGCCTAGGATGACCAGCCTTGCAGCCTGGAGGTCAGAGCTTCTCAGGTCCAGGGGTCAGGGCAGCTCAGAGAATTGAAATGTGGTCAGCATTCCTGATATAGCCTGAGACCGGACACAGGTCTTCTTATGACCTTGAGGGGTAACATCAGGACACAATCAACACTCAGCAAATGAAATCCCTGAGACATAAACTTGGCTTCAGATCTGCAGGTGGAGATGTCACTCAGTTTCCGTCTCGTCTCTTGCTGTCACAGGACACCTGGATGCCTCCCATGTGTCTTCTCTGCCCTGCGTGCTCCTCTTGGGCCTCAGAAGACCCTGGTGTGCTGGATGGCTTTAGTTGTCAATGTGACACACCTGGGAAGAGGGACCCCTCACTTGGGGAATTTCCTCCATTGGACTGGCCTGTGGCCATGTCTGTGGGGCATTTCCTTGATTGTTGAGTAATGTTGGAGGGCACAGCCCACTGTGGGCAGTCCCACCCCCTGGGCAGTTTTGTATTGTATAAGAAAGCAGGCTGAGCACCTGCCAGGGGAGCAAGCCAGTAAGCAGCGTTCCTCCACGGCCTGTGTTTCGGCTCCTGCCTCCAGGTTCAACTCCTGAGTTTCTACCTTGGCCTCCCTCAGTGATGAGCTATGACGTGGGAGTTTTTTTTAATTTTTAAAAATTTATTATTTTTTATGTGTATGAGTGTACTGTCTGCATGTAAGTCAGTGCACCTGTGTCGTGCAATGTCGTGGAGGTCAGAAGAGGGCATCGGATTCCCCTGGAACTGGAGGCAAAGACAGTTCTTAGCCACCATGTGGGTGCTGGGAATTGAACCTGGGTCCTCTGCAAGAGCAGTCGGAGCTCTTAACCCCTGAGGCATCTCTCCAGCCTCTATGTGGGATTTTTAAGATAAAAGCAACCATATCCCCCTGAGTTGGTTTTGGTCAGTGTTTTAATCACAGCAATAGACAGTAATCAGAACACCCGCTCTCCAGCAGTCTATCCCTGCATCTTCTACGTGGAGGACAGAAGCCACCATCATTGAGTACATCTTCAGGCCCAGGTTACAGCTCAGCAAAGGAGAGATAGGTTCTTCCCCTAGGACAATGGAGTCTAAAGGTCACCTGCCCCCCTCCAATCCTGTCTTTTTGGGTCATACAAGTCAGCTTCTTCTCATACTCAGAACCTACAATTTCTGACTTTAACTGTGCCTGGGCCTCTGTGGCTCGTGACGCAGAATCAGAAGGCAGCCGTCCATGTCAGTCAGTTCTCAGGTGGCTCTTTCCCCCCCTGCAGAGCCATCCCTGTCACTTTCCTGTTGGAGATAAATTCCACTTTCCCAGAGCAGCGGCAAACATCACAGAGATTGGAGTCCAGACGAGGGTCGTCTGCGTCACAGAGAAAACAAGCCATTGCCACAGAGACTTCCAGGACCTTCCCTGGATGACACTGACCTAGCACAGCTCAATGCCGACGTGAGCTGCGGGTGAAAGGCTGGTGGGGTCAGTGTCACCCATGGCTGCTTTTGATGTGTAAGATGGCAGTGCCAGGCACCAGCCAGGACAGCGGGTCCTCCATTTGTCTTTATGTCTTTTGTCAAGGCAGGGGGACAGGGAGGGCAAGGCCACTGTCGCATCCCGGCCTGAGCCTAAGGTCTGGCCATAGCAAGACTACCAAGTTCAGGGAGGAGAACAGAGATGCATACGGTCCCCCAGCTTCCTGTCCGCGCACGCTCTTCTCTCTCAGGGTCTGGACCGTTGGATTCAGTTGATCCTTTCCAGGGTATGCAGTACCTTTCCCGCATCGTAGGCCTTAGGCCCCCTCTCCTGGGCCTCTTCCTCTAACCAGGGAGCTTATAAAGAGGATTCCTGTCTCTCCTTGGATATGGGCTCCTTCCTTAACCCTCTTTGCCTCCAAAGCTGTAGCTTTCCTATCCTCACGAGTAATCTCCTGCTTTCCCCGGGCCGGCATCCAGCATGACTTCAAAGGGCCGCAGCCCCCAGTGTCCACCTCAGGGTGAGTGTCCTTTGTTTGACTCCAGCTGGGGCTGCAGACCCAAGACCTGTCCCACAGTGTCCATTCTTGTAGTCATCCCCACCGGGGACACCACCTTTTTCCTTGGAGCATTAAGGACTCCTAGAAATAGCACAGAGGATGGCTATGTCAGCCCAGTCCTGGGGGACGGAAGCCCAGCCTCTCCTGCTTACTCACTCTTAAAATGACTGGACTGTCTCGATCCAGTAGACACTGCTTCTCCTGTGGTGCTCTGGGGGTGAGGATCCCAGAGCCTCCTCACACCCTACCGTAACGCCCCTCTCTGCCCCCAGGCTCTGGAGCCTCAGACAGATTCCCCCTGAAAGTCTGTTTCCTCCTCGCACAGAGGGTCTCAGCAGTGCAGGCTCAGCACAGGGTGCTGTCACCCCCAGCACAGCCAGACCCATCTTCTCAGAAGGTCAGGAGATAGTCAGCTTCACACTGCCAACGACTGGGTGGGTCTCTCTTTGCTGGTCATGTTAGTCCTGTTATGAACCCATCCTGCATCCCTGGCGCAGAGTGGGCTGTAGGAGTGTGATCATGGGCCCAGATTCAATGAGGAACTGAGGCATGAGCTGCCGGGACAGGGTCTGTGGTGTGTGGCCCCCGTGGAGTCTGGTATCCAGGAACAGCAGCCAGTCACTCTGATAGCGAGTGAGCTCCCGCTTCACCTTAGTACCTGCTCGCTGAGGCCTGGGCTTCAAGGACTTTTATTTCTTGTCTCTGGACATCTGTTGTCACCTCTCTCTGCCCCACAGGTCCCCATCGCCGGCCCCCCGTGGCAAGGTTCCTCTTTCACAAGAATGACTAAAACCTGACATGAGGTATCAACCACATAGATGTGGCTTCTTAGCGTCTTCTAGAAGCAGCTGTGTGTGGAACCAAAGACGGTCTCCTTAGCACTCAGGCACCAAGTGGTGGGGCGCAGATGGGAACTGAGCCCTGAAGGGTCCCTGGGACTTGGGAGGGGAGGGACCTGGATTTCTGCTGGTCAAGCCAGGCCTCTCTGAGAAGAGAAAGACTAAAGCCCCCGTTTGCCAAGAAGAGGGGTGTGCAGGGACAATGGAGGATGTTGGGGTGACCCAGAAATGAGCTGAATAAAGAGACCATGCCCTTTGCCAGCTCTCTGGCCTCATGGGGTCTTCTCTTAGTAGATGGTCATGTGGAATTCCACAGCATCTCTCCCACGTGTGGCCCAGGGAAACCTGACCTATATAGTCTCAGCATGGTCTTTCTCCTGACAAGTGAGAGGTGGGCCCTGAGGTCAAGTTGGATATCAGGGTCCCTGAAAAGAGGAAGGGTAAGATTCTCAAGTGCTCTGCAGCCAGCAGAGCACTCAGTGCTTCTCACAGGTATCCTGTCCTGGACACGGAGTTTCTCCTCTGCCCCAAAGCCAGTGCTCCGGACACCGTCACCTGCATGAGTGAAGATGGACATTGGGCTGTCAAAGTGACCAGTAGGAACAGATCCAGATTCAGTTCCCAGAAATGTCCCGCCAACATGCCCATATTCTTCTCCCCAACTTCTCCATCATGTCCCACATTGCAGCTGACTGGGTCTCGCTGAGATGAGCCTCTTCACATGTAGATATACCTGGCTCCCAACACGAACCTCTCCAGGCTTCACCGGGACTGGGCATCAAGTGTCCTTCCCAGTGTGATCCACAGATGGCCATGTGCAGTCTTGTCCACATACCTGGGCCACAGCTACCAGTTCTTCCCTGGACACTGCATAGGACTCGCTTGAAATGTGGTCCACGTTCCTACAAATAAGCTGTTCCTGTACTACAGGCTCTGGGTTGTTCTGCCAATGCTGTGTCGTCTGTCCTGAGATGAGAAGCAAGAAGACAGCACAAAAAGTTCCATGCCGCCATTTAGCCCTAGAGAATTGTCATTCCACATATTGACAACCTCAGAGGCAGGCAGATCTCTGGGTAATCTAATCTACATAGCGAATTTCATGCCAGCCAGGCCTACAGAGTGAAACTCTGTTTTAAGAAAGGAAGGAAGATAGGTTATAACCATTGTGGAAACACGTGGGAAGCTCATAAGAGAGCTGAAGAGAATTGTCATGTAAGCCAGTTCTCCTACCGAAGGCCATATACTCAGAAAGGTACAGGAGAGATGGCCTAGTGGTTAAGAGCACCGACTACTCTTGCAGAGGACCCAGGTTCGATCCCCAGCACCCACATGGCGGCTGAGAACCGTCTGTAACTCCAATTCCAGGAGAACTCCAGTTCCAGGGGAATCTGACACCCTCTTCTGACCTCACGGCATTGTACGACACGAGTGCACAAAACTACATGCACACAATACATTAGTACACATAAATAAATAAATAAATAAATAAATAAATAAAATAAAAACAAAAGTTCTGATATAGTCTCCAACATAAGTAAACCCCCAAACATTATTAAATATGAAACTAAGTAGAATGTGCTTATAAAATTCCATTTTTTTATGCAGTACCTAGAACTGGCTAATTCATAGAGAAAAGAAATAGATTAGCGGTCAGCAGGGGTTAGAGGTCATGAGGAGTTATTTCATGAGCGCCATGGCTTTAGCTCAGATGATGACATCTGGAAACAGCAGTGGTAGCTGCACAGCTGGATTAATGAGAGCAGCCTGATGTACATAGTGGCGTTTGTCTACTTAGCTTGAATGCAAGGGTTAAGAGATAGGAGATGGACCGGGAACAGCTACCGCATTAACAACTGTAGGGGTTTTCAGGACAAATCTGATCTCTGCCTAGACTCAGCCTACACTGGATGGGGTCTGGAGGCTTGAAGAGACCCAGTGCACAGTATAAGGTCCTGCAGCCTAGAGGTCAGAGCCCACCTGAGCTCCCAGGAATCTGGCCAGCTTGCAGCATTTGGAGCCTGATGGCCTTTCCTGCCATAGCCCCAAAAATGAACTGCAGATCCACTGACCACCAGGGGAGGACATTGGGACATAAAATACCCACTCAGAAACTTATTTCCCAGAGACAGGAGCTTATCCTGCAGCCTGGTTTTCATCCCTGTTCCAGCAGATCTGGAAGTCCCTCCCAGTATGCTGCTCTGACCTCCTGGCTTCATCCCTATGTCAGTAAGGAGCCCACTATGGCAGAAGGACCCTATGTAGTCCCTTCTTTCCTGTCGTGACCCATAAAAAGGCAGGATGAGGGCTGGGCGTGGTGGCGCACGCCTTTAATCCTAGCACTTGGGAGGTAGAGGCAGGTGGTGGATCTCTGTGAGTTCAATGCCAGCCTGGTCTACAGAGCGAGCTCCAGGCCAGCTGGGACTAAAGGGAGACCCTGTCTCAAAAAGACCAAAAATACAACAACAAAAAAAAAGAGGACAGGATGATCATAGTGAATAACTTAGGTAGAGGACAAAGGGATCCTGTGAAGGTCAGATAGGACATAGGTCAACTTAGGTAGAGGACAGAGGGATCCTGTGAAGGTCAGACAGGACATAGGTCAACTTAGGTAGAGGACAGAGGGATCCTATGAAGGTCAGATAGGACATAGGTCAACTTAGGTAGAGGTCAGAGGGATCCCGTGAAGGTCAGACAGGACATAGGTCAACTTAGGTAGAGGACAGAGGGATCCTGTGAAAGTCAGACAGGACATAGGTCAACTTAGGTAGAGGGACAGAGGGATCCTATGAAGGTCAGATAGGACGTAGGCCAACTTAGGTAGAGGACAGAGGGATCCTATGAAGGTCAGATAGGACATAGGTCAACTTAGGTAGAGGACAGAGGGACCCTATGAAGGTCAGATAGGACATAGGTCAGCTTAGGTAGAGGACAGAGGGATCCTGTGAAGGTCAGATAGGACATAGGTCAACTTAGGTAGAGGACAGAGAGATCGTATGAAGGTCAGATAGGACATGGGTCAACTTAGGTAGAGGACAGAGGGATCCTATGAAGGTCAGATACGACATAGGTCAGCTTAGGTAGAGGACAGAGGGATCCTGTGAAGGTCAGACAGGACATAGGTCAGCTTAGGTAGAGGACAGGGATCCTATGAAGGTCAGATAGGACATAGGTCAACTTAGGTAGAGGACAGAGGGATCCTATGAAGGTCAGATAGGACATACGTCAGCATAGGTAGAGGACAGAGGGATCCTGTGAAGGCCAGATAGGACATAGGTCAACTTAGGTAGAGGTCAGAGGGATCCTGTGAAGGTCAGATAGGACATAGGTCAACTTGAAGCTCAGGCAACACAGGAATCCGGAGGGTCTCCCTGAAAACCTTCATAGGAAGAGGGAGCCCATAGTCCTTTCTCCAGGACACATGCCACCTCCCCTCACACATTCAGGACACAAACTCCTGAGACAACTGCTCCTTGGCCTTTGTTCTTGCATCAGACACCTGACCAGTGAGTGATACAGGGATAATGGATCAGTCCCTGTACCCAGTCATCACTTGGCTTGTCCCTTTCCAGCCCCAGAGACATCTCTGAAACCTTCTTGCTGGGAGTAGGTCCTGTCTTTTTAGAGCATGGAGAACACAGAGGAGACTAGGTGTTCAGCTACAGTTCACAGAAAAAGAACACACTCGTGTGCTTAAGAAGGGCGGGGCCTCGGTCTTTGGTGCTGCTAGACCCAAGGCCAGGACACAGCAGAGTTCGGCCCTGGCGTGAGCTGTCCTCTCTCAGGGTAAGGGATCCCTAGTCAACCTTGCCACTCTACATGTGCTCTAGAGGACCGAACCATTGAAGAGAGAAAGGAGAGAGAGAGAGAGAGAGAGAGAGAGAGAGAGAGAGAGAGAGAGAAGAGGGGAGGGAAGAGAGCTTTGTCCTGGACATAGACCATGTGCCCCCAGTCCACGTGACTCTGAGAGGTGCTCCTTCCTGGGAGGATGCTGAGCTGAGGGAGGAAGGAAGGCCGAGCCCTCAGCAGAACAGAAGAGCTTAGAACAGTGCTGTGGCCGAAGCTCTTCTCCACAGACGGAGGACAGAGCAGGACAGAGCCATGGAGGCCCCCTCAGGCCGTCTCTGCACAGGGCATGTCCCCTGGCAGGGGGTCCTGCTCACAGGTGAGGGGGATCCTTCCCTGGAGAGGGAGGGAGGAATGGAGCTCAGACACTGGTGGGGTCTCTTATGCAGGAGACCTGGGGCTTCTGCTTGGAACCTGGGGGAAATGACATGCAGGGGAGGGATGCTCAGCAGCAGGAAGCAGTCAGTTACAGGAATCGGTAAGCGGGAGGAAAAGCTGGGCTGTTCCCTGTTCTAAATTAACCCTCACAGGCCTCTATTTTCTGAAGACTAATGTATATAACTATGTTAGGGTGATTCTCCAAATACAAAGCAAATTGGGGTATTAAACATCATTATCTACCAACCTGAGATTTCATAAATAAACCCTGGACATAGAGGGTCCCGGGACCCTCATTCACCCACCGATAACTGAGCCTGATCCAGGCAGCCGGGCTTCAACAAAGCTTCGTGGTCTCTCTCCTCACAAAGCCCTGCTGCTGGTGTGGAAGGCAGGGCAGCAAGGACATCTAGGACATCTAGAAGGTGGACACAGGGCTGGCAAGAACCTCGGAGCAAACAGCAGGGACAGGTCAGAAGATGAAGACACAGGGTGTCTAGAGGAGGAGGTTGGGGAAGGCGTCTCCCCTCCTCACACCTGAGTGTGATCGGGGATGGGAGGACAGAGAGGGGGAGCCCTGCAGAGACCTGCGGAGAGAGAAAGAGAGAATGGAGGTCGTGCTGCTGACCTCCAGTAGAAAACACACACACACACACACACACACACACACACACACACACCCCAAGTCTGAGCAATGAACTCATGTCGGTACCCAAGGATCCATCTTTCCGTCACTGTCAAGTGGGTAAGTGGGTTCTGGGTGTTTTAGACAGGATCATGTAAACCCAACAGCTTCTGTGAACATTTTGTTCTGCACACCTGCTTTCCCCATAGATAAACAGGAGTCTGCACCGCCACCCAGACACAAGGAAGGCTCCCACAGGAGGAACCGATAAGTAAACCAAACGTTAAGACCACAGAGTTCTCCTTTACACGCACGCTGTGAATGCATTTCCTTCCCTCCCTGAGGCTGCTGTTGTCCTACAGAATCTTCCCGACACCACTCTCCCTCACACTCCTGGACGATAGAAAGGTGTGCGTCGTGCTTTCCACTTCCAGAAGTGAAAATAGGGAGAAATCTGCCTGATATGTCATAAGGCAAAAGAGTTCACACACGCCTAATGATTCAGCCACCAGAACCAAGAACTTCCCCTTAGAGACGCTGCCGAGACCAAGGACAGGACAGGCTCTGAGCGCTTGGAGTGCTGCTGACCCCCACCCAGGAGGACACACACACACACACAGATACACACACACAGACACACATAGACACACACACAGACACACACAGACACACACACAGACACACATAGACACAGCACAGACACACGAGACACCACAGACACACAACACACAGACACAGACCACACAACACACATAGACACACACACACAGACACAGACACAGACACACACACCGACACAGACAACACACACACATACACAACAACACACAGACACACAGACACCACACAGACACACACAGACACAGACAACACACATATACACACAGACACAGACACACACACCATAGACACAGACACACACAGACACACAGACACAGACATAGACAGACACAGACACACAGGCACACACAGAGATACACAGGCACATATACAGACACACACAGACACATATGGACACACAGACACACAGATACAGACACACACAGACACAGACGCACAGGCACACAGACACACAGACACACACAGACACATACGGACACACAGACACACACACACACACACAGACACACAGACACAGGCACAGACACACAGGCACACACACATACACACATGGACACACAGACACACAGACACACAGACACACACAGACACACACACAGACACACAGACATACACACATAGACACATAGACACAGACTCAGACACACAAGCAGACACATAGGTAGACACACAGAAGACAGACACGACACATAAACATACAGACACAGGCACATACACAGACAGACACACATGGACAGACACACAGACACATAGGAAAACACAAAGACAGACATAGGCACACACACAGACATATACACAGAGGGAGAGGGATGTATATATGCTGACAAACATATACACAGACAGACACACAGGCACACATAGACATACAGACACACATGCGTATACACAGAGAAAGAGGAGACAAGTAGACACACAGACATCATAGACACAGACATGCAGACAGATTCACATGAGGCTGAAGGGCGAGCATGCCTGCTCAGGACTCAGGGCTCTGTTTTTCCATCAGATACAAAGGTCTGGCTACTGAAGGATCTCTCTCTTCCTCCTAGTCTCACTTGTAACCTCCTGGAGCTCTGTCACCACCGCTGAAGTCCGTATCACTCAAGTCCGTACCACTCAAGTCCATATCGAACCAGTGCCGCCCCACGTTGCTGAAGGGAAGAGTGTTCTTCTACGAGTCTCCAACCTGCCTAAGAATGTTCAATTCATTTTCTGGTACAAAGGAAAACCTACATCTAGTGACTCTGAATTGCACGATATGTAATAACGCACTAATTAATTACAAGACAGGGCCTGCACACAGCGGTAGAGAAACAATATTCCCCAATGGATCCCTGCTGATCCATAACGTCAACCAGAAGGACTCAGGAATCTACACGCTTCAGATCCAGAATGTTGATGGTGACAGGAAAGACACATCAGTACAGTTCTACGTACGCTGTGAGTGATTCTCTGTGACCTCTGGGTGCTGGGTGGGACTAATCTCACAACACACACACACACAACACACACACACACACAACACACACAGCCCTGGACACTGCTCATCTACCCTCCACACTGTGTCCCCACATAGGGATTTGAACATTTAGTGCAGGAGGCACACAGTGCAGACCAACTGCCATAGATCAACATCCTTTATCTAAGTCCACCCTGCAGAGAGGATGTACGGGGTGTTGTGTGTGTGTGTGTGTGTGTGTGTGTGTGTGTGTGTGTGATTCAAACAGGGAGATCAGCCCCAGACCACACCCTTCGGGCCCTCTGCTTGAGCATAACCCCAAGACGGATCTTTTTGGGACTTAGGCAGGGCCTGGATTGAGTAAGTAGTGGGATCTCCTGGACAGTAAGCACAAGGCAGGCGTGGCTCCACCCTTCTCTCTAAGAATCTAGTCCAGGTGATCCTGGGAGATCTTGGGGCCAGAGCTGGAATTTGACCTCCCGTTGAGGAATACTTCACTGACTGTCCAAGCGTGTGGAAACATCCAGTGCACTGCCATCGTTATGCTGGGTCACCTGGGCATCCTCCTGGGACTCGTGTAGAGGCCGTAGTTGGACAGCTGTGAAAGGCCATTAGCCAGCAGCTCTGATGGGCTTGTGAGATTCCACAGAAGGCCAGTGTCCTTAAGATGATGGATGAAGGGGATGGAGAGATGGCTCAGCGGTTAAGAGCGCCAACTGCTCTTGCAGAGGACCTGGGCTTGATTCCCAGCGTCCACATGGCGGCTGGGAACCATCTTTAACTCCATTTCAGGGGAATCTGATGCCCTCTTTTGACCTCTGCAGCATTGCATGACACGGGTGCATCAATCTACATGCACACAGTACACTCACATACCTAAAAAATAAAAAAATTAAAAAAGATAATGGAATGAAGAAAAACAAACTCTTGGCTGTTCTTGTCCTCCAGGGTCCAACACACAGAATTCCCTCCTGCAAGTAACTAGTAATAACATGTACTGCTAATTTGAGCAGCTTCCTTGTTCCAAGGTCAGGAAACTGTATTTCAGCCAGGTGTGGTGGTGCACGCCCTGTAATCCCAACACTTGGGAGGCAGAGGCAGGCAGATCTCTGTGAGTTCAAGGCCAGCCTGGTCTACATAGTGAGTTCCAGGACAGCTGGGGCTACAGGGAGACCATGTTTCAAAAACACCACACAAAAAAAGGAAACTGTATTTCAAAGTTAATTTACAGAAGGCCATCTTCATTTTCCATTGTTCCAGTTTGCCTTCAATTGCACCGAGAAAACACTGATCAATACCAACTTGGGGAGGAAAGAATTTATTTGGCTTACATCTCCTGGGTCACACAGTTCATCACAGAAGGAGCCCAAAGCAGGAACCAGGGCAGGAACCTAGAGGCAGAACTGAAGCCCNCCCCCCCCCCCCGCATTTTCCTGTCGTGGGAAGCTGCTGAGATTTATAGCTTGTCTTCTCTGGCTGTTTTTCTTTTAAACTCAAATAAAAATGTCCCCGAGCTTCTGTTTGGGTCCATTCTTAGATTCTTTTATTAATGAGAATAAAAACCTCAAGAGGAGACCTCGATTTCCCCACTATCATCTAGCAACCACAAAGTGACTCCTCCAAACTCTAGTGACACTAAGACATTGGGGTTCTAGGGTAATTTGACTCCTTAGCTGAGAGTTGTTAGGCCCTTCCCTGGTGACCAGCCACCTTGAGCAGAGCACTATGGGCCAAGTACCCCCTCTTTGGCAGGCAGCTCAAGTGTTTTCATTGTGACCTGGCTGCTTTTGAACACTTCAGATGTTCCCATGGTGGGTATGCTGTGACGGCAATTGCTTGCTGCTGAAGCACAGCTTTGGCTCCAGGAAGAGGCACTCACTATTCCAGTCATGAGTATTTCAAACAGCCTGCCGTCAGTAACCCTCAGTAAACACTACGTGAACTATGGACCATTTTTCCAGAATTTCCCCTGGCAGCCCAGCAAAAGACTCGTGAGTGGTGGGATTGCAATCCTTTGTGAAGGGCCGCCATGATTGGTGCGAACGCCCTTGCCGTCCCTCCCTCGGGCTACAGTCAAAGGCTACTTGGCTTTAGCCCGGGGGCACTGTTCTGCACTGCCCCCTGGTATGGACTACTGGGCTCATTAAAAGGCTTCTCCACAGTGCTCTTTTCATTCTTCTGGAAATAAGGTCTCACTCTGTAGCTCGGGTTGACCAGGAGCTCTCCGTGTAGCCCAGACTGGCTTTAGATTCACACCTATCCACCTGCTTCATTTTCCTAAGTGTTGGGATTTACAGGCCTGAGCCACCACATCTGGCTGGTCTTTTCTCACCCGTGTTTGATCTTCATTATTACTAGAGCAGGCTCAGCCCATGACACAAAGAGGAGACAGAGGCAGCAGCCAGTGCAGCAGCAGAAACACAGCAGGGGCAGCGTGATAGTGGCGTCAGCAGCAAGAGTGTGGCTTGAAGGGTTCCAGAGATGGACTGGGGATAGAAACTACGGGCACTATCGTTCTACAGAGTTCTTTAGGCAGCAGTGACAAGGGATGGTGGATGTATAGAGAAGGTAAGAGAGGACAGAGAGCCAAGGATGAAGAAAGATGGAAAGCTATAAGCAGCCAGACAGGAGAAACTGTGCCCGCATTGCTGGAAGAGCTCCAGTGAACTGCCAAATTTTAGGGACCAGAGATGTGATCCCCTAGCCCCAGCCAGGGGCTCCTGTTGCTCCAAGCCCAGGATCACCATAGCTATCAAGTGCAGGGGCCACTGGGGGTTAAAGCCCTGAGCAAGCCTCCATTTGGCATACCTAGCGCCTTAAGTCTCTGGCCTCTAAAGCCTGAAGCAATAGGCTTTACTGTCCTTTACTGCCACGACATGCAACTGGGTCTGTCAGTCCACCCCATAGGCCTTGGGAACCCAAAGTCCCAGGCTGCCAACATCAGAAGAGTTTCTCCTGCCTCTACTCATGACTTCTATGGAGGCAGAGCAAATGAACACAGCCAGCTATTGGTAACAGCTGCCTGTGCTTTATTGTGAAGTCTAGCACATGTCTCTAGTTTTTCTTCTTATTCTCAAACCACAAATACCAATCAAATGTTCCGTGATTAACCAAATGTTCCATGAGAAATAGAATGAAGTGTTAGCATCAGGCCTTTCCCCAGGGATCTTACTAGGAGATTGGGGAGCCATTAAAGTAAGACATCCATTGATTTCATTCACCCTGGCTGTAAATTTGAATCATCTGGGGCCACTTTTATGTCCCAGAAATGCTCAAGAACATTAAATTTGAATTTTTGTGTTTGGTCTCAGGAATGATATTTTGTTTAAAGAAAAAGCTGTTTTTAGGTGATTACCGTAAGCAGTTTCTGACTTTCCCATGGAGAGGAGGAATGTAGACTTTCTTTTCCCAGGGGAAATGTTTTCAATGGAGAAGAGTACAAAACAGAAAACCGTGCTTCTTCCATCCTCTGTCCAAATGTAACCTCCATCAGCCTTGTTGTTCCTTTTTAACTTTTAGAGCTGCCTGCAACAAAATAAAACATACCTTACAGTGAAAAAAAATCTTTTTTTAAAAAAAATTTGGCTCCAAAACTGCATTATTGGGTTACCTTAATTAACAGTTTATCGTACTCTAGATAGATCCACTGGCTCTATGGGTCTCATCTGACAAAAATGAATTCTGTTTATTTGCTATGTGACTAGAGCTAAGAGGTTTATTTGTGTGGACTGACTGGCAAAGTAAAAGAGAGAACAAGAAAACACTAATGATATTTATCTTCCAATTGCAAAGTGATATGAAATAAGCATTGGCCTAGGCGCTGGGAATGAGAACTGCATTGGATTGCTTCCTTAAGCAAACTTAACTGGCTTATGGTGGGATCCATGGAAATCCATTTCCTTAACATTGAGTTCCAATTGTGAACTCAGTTGTCAATTACTTCTTAAAAATGATTGGTTTTAGAATAGCCAGGATTGGGGACCTTCTGAAAACAGTTAAATGTCTTTGAATTAAAACATACTTTGGTGGCTGGAGAGATGGCCTAGCTGTTAAGAGCTCTGACTGCTCTTGCAGAGGACCTGGGTTCAATCCCCAGCACCTACGTGGTGGCTGAGAACCATCTTTAACTCCAATTCCAGGGGAATCTGACACCCTCTTCTGACCTCCGAGGCATTGCACGACACTGGTGCACAAACCTACATTCTTTTTTCTTTTATTTATTTATTTTTGTATGTGTATGAATGTACTGTCTGCATGTAGGTTTGTGCACCCGTGTCGTGCAATGCCGCAGAGGTCAGAAGAGGGTCTCGGATTCCCCTGGAACTGGAGTTCTCCTGGAATTGGAGTTACAGATGGTTCTTAGCCACCATGTGGGTGCTGGGGATCGAACCCGGGTCCTCTGCAAGAGCAGTCGGTGCTCTTAACTGCTAGGCTAAATCTCAAGATGATTATTTTTTATGTTATAACTAAATTGCCTATCTCAAGAGAATTCTAGGCCTCCCCAACCCACACCATCTCTCACTGGACTTGAAGTTACAAGTTTCCTGGTGTGCCGATGTCTCTATTACCAGAGGGTAAAGGAGCGGCTTTATTTTCTCCCACTAGATCTTACAACCAGCACAGGGAACAATGTGTAGCCAACTTTTAATACTTTCTCATCAAGGAGGAAAGGAATGAATGAATGAAGAGCGAGAGGGTGAATGGATGAATGAGTGATTGACCAAGAACCCAGAGTCTGGAACTTACATGCAGAGTCCTAGGGGGCCTGAGCACATCTATCCCATAGTTCCTAGATGCCAAGCCTGTGATCACTTAACTACAGGACACGGTGATCCTAGGCTGCCAGGATGTGGAAGAGTTCTTAGAGTAATACTGCTCTAGTTCTGAGGCAGCCATCTTGGTCCCAGAGTCTTTGAAGTCATTTTAACACCCCCCCCCCAATATGGACATTTCTGCTTGTTTACAATTCTTCTCTGCCATTTCTTTTTTAAAATTTATTTATTTATTTATTAAAAATTTTTTTAAATTAATTTTATTTATTTCTGTATGTGTATGAATGTACTGTGTGCATGCAAGTCATGCAATGCCACGGAGGTCAGAAGAGGGTGTTGGATTCCCCTGGAACTGGAGTTCTCCTGGAATTGGAGTTTCAGACAGTTTTTGGCCACCATGTGGATGCTGGGGATCGAACCCAGGTCCTCTGCAAGAGCAGTCGGTGCTCTTAACCACTAGGCCATCTCTCCAGCCCTTATTTATTTTTAAGTGTATGAATGTACTGTCTGTATGTAGATTGGTACACCCATGTCATACAATGCTGCAGAGGTCAGAAGAGGGTGTCAGATTCCCCTGGAACTGGAGTTAAAGAGAGTTCTCAGCCGCCATGTGGGTGCTGGGGATCGAACCCGGTTCCTCTGCAAGAGCAGCCGTCGCTCTTAACCACTAGGCCATCTCCCCAGCCCTTCTCTGCCATTTCTATCTTGTCTTCTCTCCAAGAAGTTCTGCCCTGTCCTGTCCAGCGTGCCGCTCCCTTTCCTCTCCCTCGTGAATGGCTATGGCCCATGTTCTCTTCCCAGTAACACCCGGTGTGAAGCAGTCTGACAGAGGCAATATTAAAGGGCCCAGAAATCTGTAGACACAGTCATAAGGTTCTGCTGTCCCCCGTCCTCTGTCTAGGACTCTTCTGCAGTGCTGGCCTGTGGAATAAACCACGACACAAGGAGAAGTCCATCCTTACATTCTCTATGCTGAGTCCCAGGAGGACAGGGCTGCCAGCACCCATTNATGTGTATGAATGTACTGTCTGTATGTAGGTTGGCGCACCCATGTCATGCAATGCTGCGGAGGTCAGAAGAGGGTGTCGGATTCCCCTGGAACTGGAGTTAAAGACGGTTCTCAGCCGCAATGTGGGTGCTGGGGATCAAACCCGGGTCCTCTGCAAGAGCAGTCGTCGCTATTAACGACTAGGCCATCCTCCAGCCCTTCTCTGCCATTTCTATCTTGTCTTCTTTCCAAGAAGTTCTGCCCTGTCCTGTCCTGTCCAGCATGCTGCTTCCTTTCCTCTCCCTCATGAATGGCTATGGGCCATGTTCTCTTCCCAGTAACACTGGTGTGAAGCAGTCTGACAGAGGCAATATTAAAGGGGCCCAGAAATCTGTAGACACAGTCATAAGGTTCCGCTGTCCCCTGTCCTCTGTCTAGGACTCTTCTGCAGTGCTGGCCTGTGGAATAAGCCATGACACAAGGAGAAGTCCCTCCTTACATTCTCTATGCTGAGTCCCAGGAGGACAGGGCTGCCAGCACCCATTTCACTTGTGACCCCACCTCCCTCCCAGTGCGGGCTCCTGTTCCTCCAGTGGTTGTAAAGACCTCATGAAGGGAGAGAGGACCCAACCAGGGCTGTGTGATGGGCCAACACGCCTTCCACACTCACCCGAATCTCATGTTTTCACATTGTCATGAAGTGGGTCTTCTCACGCATCGACATACTCCGGCAGGGACTGATCCAGTTATGCTGCCCAATTTGGAAGAATTTGATACTACTTGCTTTGTGATCCTATGGTGAAAAGCATCTCACAACCTGTTCTGGGGCCCTTCGCACTTTTCACGACTGTTCATTCTAGTTGAGACATAATTTCTCCTAAATTTATTCACATGACATATAACACTACAACAAATTTGGGAATGTTCTTTATTATTATTATTATTATTATTATTATTATTAATTATTTGAGACAGGGTCTCCCTTAGTCCCAGATGGCCTGGAACTCCTTCTGTAGACCAGGCTGGCCTTGAACTCACAGAGATCCACCTGCCTCTGCCTCCCGAGTGCTGGGATTAAAGGTGAGTGCCACTATGCCCGGTGGGAATTTTCCCTTTTAAAAAATAATTGTGAGGGATCAGAGAGATGACTCAGCGGTTAAGAGCACAGACTGCTCTTGCAGAGGACCTGGGTTCAATTCCCAGCACCCACATGGCAGCTAAGAACCATCTTTAACTCCAGTTCCACGGGAATCTGACGCCCTCTTCTGACCTCTGTGGCATTGCATGACACAGGTGCACAGACCTACATGCAGTACATTTATACACATAATAAAATAAATTAAATTTAAAAATCTTTAAAAAAATAATTGTGAAACCTCACATTCACCCTCTGTCTCCAATAGAATTCACAAGTCTCTGCCCAGGGGTCAGTGGTTTCAAAGCAACTTAATTAAGCATCTGCCTTTGGTCATAATGTGATTCTGTAGCATTAAGAGCTTGGTCTAAGAGCTTATGATATTCTCTTGAGAAAGATTCCTTTGATGAATTGGTTTTAGATCCTGGGTATTTAAAAATATTTTATTGCTCGGGCATGATGGCACACACCTTTAATCCTAGCACTTGGGAGGCAGAGGCAGGCGGATCTTTGTGAGTTCAAGGCCAGCCTGGTCTACAGAGTGAATTCCAGGATAGCTGGGGCTACAGGGAGACCCTGTCTCGAAAAGACCAAAAAAATTTTTTTATTTATGATTTTTATTTTATGTGTATGGGTGTACTGTCTGCATGTATGTAAGTACATTTGGGGAGGAGCAGAGGTTGAGGTTGCTGGGCACGTGGACTGAGAACTTTGTGGTGAGGATCTTTAGAGTTGGACAGAATCCAGTTGGGGAGACCTGAGGTCAGAGGCAGCTGCAGTTCTCTCCATACAAATCATTCCCTGGAGCCACACACACCCAGCCCTTGCAGAGGGTCGGAGCCACCTCACACCCCATGCTGTAGGTCTTGAGAACTGTCTGATTCTCAGGGATAAGACTAATGAGAGATGGCCTAGCGGTTAAGAGCGCCGACCGCTCTTACAGAGGACCCGGGTTCGATCCCCAGCACCCACATGGCGGCCAAGAGCCGTCTGAAACTCCAATTCCAGGAGAACTCCAGTTCCAGGGGAATCCGAGACCCTCTTCTGACCTCTGCGGCATTGCACAACACGGGTGCACAAACCTGCTTGCAGACAGTACATTGATACACATACCGAAATAAATAAAATAAAAAATAAAAAATTAAAAATTAAAAAAAAAAGACTAATGTCAGTTGGTTCCTTCCTCTGTCCACAGAGACAGTGTCACAGCCCTCCCTCCAAGCCACCAACACCATAGCCATCTAACGAGATTCATTGGTCCTGACCTGCCTCTCAGGTGACATTGGAATCTCAATTCAGTGGCTTTTCAATGGCAGGAGTCTGCAGCTCACAGAGAGACTGACACTGTCTCAGAGCAGCAGCACAGACTCCATCACGACGGTCAATGCCAGAGAGTATCGAGTGAGGTCTCCAATATGGCCTCTTTCAGGAAGAGTAAGCAGCGTCCTCAGACTGGTTGTGGCCTGTGACCTGTGTCCTTTGCACACCTGCCATTGAGTGTTTCACTGTTGATCGAAATAATGACACAAGCAGTGTAGACAAAGGCAGACAGACAGTCTTCAGAGCCCGAGACAATGCGCTTGGAGCCCTGGGCTACATAATTCCTCTACAGTCTTGATTCTGATACCTGCCATGTTTGACGCATTCAGTTTCCTCAGTCTCCTGACGGTTTTAACAAAGTTCCTATTTCTTTATTTTTTAAAGAATTTTTAAAATTTTTATTTACTTTTTTTTCTTATGTGTATGAATGTACTGTCTGCATGTAGGTTTGTGCACCCGTGTCGTGCAATGCCACGGAGGTCAGAAGAGGGTGTCGGATTCCCCTGGAACTGGAGCTAAAGACGGTTCTTAGCCGTCATGTGGGTGCTGGGGATTGAACCCAGGTCCTCTGCAAGGGCAGTCAGCGCTCTTAACCACTAGGCTATCTCTCCAGCCCCCAAAGTTCCTATTTCTTAAGATTGCTGTGAGGATGATTATTATTAGATTAACTGCCTTAAAGCCTTTGGCAAGGGTCTGAGTAGAGTCAGTTCAGCCACTGCGATCAACGCGTGCTCTATCACAAACTCCGTTCTTAGCTTTTAAGTGGAGCAGACCTGGGAAGGATTTCATTGTATCACTTGTCAGTCCTGTGAGCTTCAGCTTACTCAGGTTTATATGTGGGGTGACACCAACCCCCCTTCTTTTAGATGGAGCAATCACACAAGATGCAGGTAAGGTGATCCCCGCTGTGCCTGACACACGGTTCCAGAAAAGTTAGTTACTGTCATCCCAGGCTGCTGGATAGGACCGCCCAGAGAGACTCTCAGAAGAGGGGACAGAGCAGAAGGCACTAGAACGAGACAGGAAGTGGCCCGTGCTATGTGTAGGAGCGTGTAGGACGCAGAGGGAGCCCAGGGTTTTGAAACAGGAAAAGAAACCCTCACTGACAGACGAGGGAGGACACAGTGACCACAACACTCAAACATCGGTGGGAACTCAGCCTGGTTCCTCTTAGCCATGGCAGGGCCCCTTCCCGCAGGGTCCCTTGTGGTTTCCCTAGAGCTGACCTGCACCTCCTTCTCTCATCTTGCAGCGGAGCCAACGACCTCCGGACTCGCTGCAGGGGACATTGCAGGCATCGTGATTGGGGTCCTTCTCGGGGTGGCTCTGGTGGCCGCCCTGGGCTACATTCTGCTCTTCACGAGGATTGGCAGGTACTGAGACTTCTGTTATGTTCCCACCCAGGAGGGCCAGGCCAGGAGGAAGACACTGTCCTAGGGCTCTACGCCTTGATTTCCCATTTCTGACTTCACAGGAGGCTTCCAGTTCATCCTACCACCCGCTGCTGGCCTGGGCACAACTAGGGACCCCTGTGGGCCTCTGTCCTCCTCCCTCCCATAGCAAACCTGCAGTGCTCCCTGGGAGCAAATTGGGTCTCAGCATCCAGCACCGCCCACTGTTTACTTCAGTACAGCACATATTGAGGGGTTGCAGCCCAGGGACTGAGCTTGGGCCTGGCAAAGGTCTCTAGGGAGAGGGAAGGAGCCTGGTCAGGCTGGTGGGGTCAGTGCCTCCTGAGGCTGCAACATTAAGTATGGCTCCTGATGTGTCAGATAGGAGTGCCCAGGACCAGCCAGGATGGCAGGTCAAGGGGGTTTACCTTTTTTTGCCAAGGCCCAGAGACAGACAGGACAAGAGCAGAGGGTCTTGTCGCAGCAGGGCCACCAAATTCAGGGAGAATTCAGATGCATACAGTACCCTCAGTGTCTGTATCATTAGAGTTGATGATTTCTTGGGGGTCCAGGTCCTTTCCTGGGTCCTGGGTCACCATTCGTCTGGACCTGCATCTACTGAGCGACTGTTCCTCTTGCTCAAGACAGAAATGTCTTCTTTTTTAAGAAAATTTATTTCTTTTTTATATTTTTTATTTTTTTTAATGTGTATGAGTGTACTATCTGCATGTAGGTTTGTGCACCCGTGTCGTACAATGCCGCGGAGGTCAGAAGAGGGTGTCAGATTCCCCTGGAACTGGCATTAAAGACAGTTCTCAGCCACCATGTGGGTGCTGGGGATCAAACCCGGGTCCTCTGCAAAAGCAGTCAGTGCTCTTAACTGCTAGGCCATCTCTCCAGCCCCAGAAATGTCTTCTTAAGGACTCTGTTCAGCTCTTCTCTCCTGAGGTCCCTTCCCCACGTATGACACTAATGAGGGATGGTCTCCATGCTTCTCCTTGGAAATGAGGTCACTTCCTTGCCCGCAACTCCCCCCAGAGTTGTGGCTTTTCTCTGTACCACGTGAATAATGCTGACTTTTTCCAGGCCTAGCCTCAAGCGTGACCTCAGAGAGCCGCAGTTCCCAGAGTCCACCCCTGGTGAGTGTCCCTTGATTCTAGCTGTGGCTTGAGCCTCCAGTCTTTCCGAAGTGTCCATTCCTGTGGTCACGTCTCTGTGGACTCATCCTTTCCATGGAACTTTAAGACTCCTCTCAAAAGCAACCAGCACAGGATGCTCCAAGTGCTATGTTAGCCCAGTCCCTGTGGGGCGTGGGCCCCAGTCTCCACCTCTTCTGAATGCTTGGAGTGTTTTTATCCAGTAGATGTTCCATCGCTCCCTAGGATCTGAGGGCTGAGCTCACGAAAACCTCCAGTTGGAGGGGCTGGCTCTCTGCACATTCTCTGGTAACTTTTGTCCTTGTCTACAGGCCGTGGGCTCTCAGACAGCTTTGCTATGGTAAGTCTGGACGCATCTCCTTCCCACAGGATCCCTGTTGAGTGGGCTCAGGGCAGGGATCCCTGAGCACTGGCAGACACTCACTGCATATGTGGAGAACACGATAAGCCTGGTTGTGTTCAGAATTGGGTTGCTCACTAGGGACAGGAGTACACCTACTGTGTTGTGAACCCACCCAGTGTTCCTCATGTGTCTGAGAGAACTTTGAGTCTACGAAGTGTAGAGTGGGTGGTGGGAGGGTCATCTTGGGTTCAGGGATAAGAGGGGATAGGGCGGGAACTGCCAGGATAGGGACTAGGTTGTGTGTCACTCTCAGGGGAAATGGGAAGTGAACACAGGGGAGCGAGCTCTGGTTGGTCAGAGTCCAGAACATTCCAGGCTCCTTTCTCCTGCATCTACTCTCTCTCTCTCCCACACAGGGCCCCAATTTCCGGGCATCTGTTCCTATCTATGAGGTAAGTGAAGCCGGTGAAGTTTCTGCAACTTTAGACCCAGGACCTGGCCCATTCCACACCAGGTTGAGCTTCGTGAGACGCAAATATCAGTAAAAAAGGCAATGAGTTGTGGTGAGAAGTGGGTGTGGCCTGGAACAGGGGCTCTGAGCATACTCAGGACACAGCAAAGAGAGGGCACAAATGGGCTAGGCTCCGGAGACTCTGGATACATCTCTGAGCAGGGCAGAGGGCTGAGTCTTCTTTCATTCTTTCACAGGATTTAGTAAAACCTGACCTGAACATTTATGACCGGATCAACCCCACAGCAGTTGCAGCTTCTTAGAATCTTCCAGAAGTAAAGCCGGGTGTGGTGGCTCACGCCTTTAATCCTAGCACTTGGGAGGCAGAGGCAGGTAGATCTCTGTGAGTTCAAGGCCAGCCTGGTCTACAGAGTGAGTTCCAGGACAGCTGGGACTAAAGGGAGACCCTGTCTCAAAAATACAAAAAAAAAAAAAAAAAAAAAAAAAAAAAGAATCTTCTAGAAGTGACCACATATACAACAAAGGAAAGTCTCCTTTGCATCCAGACACTGGGAGTGGGACAGAGATGGATCCTGGGCTGGAGGGGGCGTTGGGAACCTTATCAAGTGCTTTAGTTGTTGTCATAAAATGCTGTGACCAGAAATGACTTAGGGAAGAAATAGTTTATTTTGGTTTATAGTTCCATAGAGATAAGAATCCATCCTAGAAGGAAGGCATGGCTGCCGGTGGCAGACAGAGCAGCAGGACTAAGATGCTGGATGACCAGACCATCAACCACACGTAGAAAGCAGAGACAGTGAACTAACTACAAGGAGGGCAAGACTATAACTTTCCAAGCCAGCCTCTAGAGATGGACTCTCTCCAGCAAAGCTCAGCCTCCTAAAGGTTCCATAACACCTCAAACAGGAAGGCACCGACAGGGGACCAAACATTCAAATATGCAAGAATTGCTGCCCCGGCCTCTGAATGGGAAAGACCAAGTCGTCTGTTCTCCAGGAAGAGGGGTGTGTCTCAGGGACATTGAAGGACCCCAGTGGTCACCTGGAAAGGACTTGAATAAAGAGACTCTGTCTTTCTGTTCTTATAGAGATGTCTCTTAGTCAGCTCTCTCCTGTGTCACACAGGGAAGTGTTCCCTATATGTTGCTAAGCATGGTCTCTTCTTGGGAGGCAGAAACGAAGAGCTGGAGCCGGGTAGAGGTCAGTGGCCTCCTGTGAGTGCTTAGGTGTCTTCATGATCTGAAGTCTCAAAGCGACTTGCCCTGGCTCCTGAGTTTCTCCTTTGCTCAAAAGAGACTCATGACTCTTCACCTCTGTGGGGACACTGAACAGGGTTGTCCTACTGACCAGGCACAGAGCAGACCAGATGCAAGCCCTCAGGACATTCCTGCAGCCACTGTCCATGGACTCTGCATTGCCCACTCTGTCGTTTTCCATGTTGTCTGTCTTGGTCTTATTGGGTCAAACGTCCTCTCTGCACATGGACATCCATGCAGAGGTCCCTGGTTCCCAACATGAACCTCTGCAGGCTCCAGGGTGAGACTGGACATCATTTCTCTTCCAAAACCTGCCCTACAGATGGCCACCTGCATCCTGCTCCACATGCCTGGGTCATCAGTGTCAGTGATTCCCTGAGTGCACAGAAGGGTGGCATCCTTACGTGGCCACACTCAGACCATGGGCCTCCTGCCCACCAACAAAGTGCTTGTCCACTAGAGCTCCAGGCTGTCCTGCTAGTGCGGTGCTGTGTGTCTTGAGGGGAGAATAAGAAAAACAGCACACAGAGCTCTAAGCCACCTTTTTGTCCTAGAGCGTCCTCATCACTCACGCTCACAGACTCAGTTTAGACAAGGTGACATCATTTCCTATTGACTCTGTGATGAGCTACCAGAAGCAAGTGACATAGCGCAGCACAGTGTGTGTTCCTTCTGGAGGTTGTTGGGGGTAATCCGTTCCTCAGGTTTTCCAGAAGCCTCTGCTCTTCAGGGATGTGGTCCTTCTCCAGCTTGGAAGCCCACGGTGTGGTTCCTGAAGGCCGTCTTGCCCGCGTCCATCCTCACGCCTCTTCCCCCGTCTCCTACTCTCCTCTCTGTACCAGTCGCCAGTAAGGAAAGGAGCTTGTACCCCATCTGTGTGTGAATATAAGAATCTCCAGACCTCAGGATGCTTCCTGTAATCTTGAAGGTTTGTTTTCCTCTTGTCACCGAGAGTCTGCGGGGGTGACAAAGGCAATATGTTTTGGAGGAGACAGGTATGGAAGCTAGAACCTCAAACCTCATCAGTTGTGTAAGTTGTCTACCACTGAACCATGTCTCTACCCTGGATGGGGACATCTTTCAGTGATCATGCTTGCTCTGGCCTCCATGCATCTCAAGGTCGTTTTTTTCCTCACTGGCTTTCACTAATACCTACACTGGACTGAGTCACTCTGGATAAATGGTTGGTCCCTTCAGTGACATCCACAGCACCCTTGAGTTCCTCAAAGGGGGGCATGGGACACACTGAACAGCTAAGCTGTTTAAAGATTCAGGAGGTCACAGCTCAATTGCCCTTCACTGGCTCCAAGAGATCAGGACCATGGACAGCGCTTCAGAGCCAAGGCTCCTGGGAGCTGCGGGGGTGGGGGGGGGGGGGGGGGGTGGAGAGAGGGCTGGGGGGGCGGAGGACTGAAGGAAAAGCTGCTTTTTCTTTCTTCAAGGAAGACATGCAGAGATTGCAGTGTAGACCAAACCTCCTCCAGTGTATATATTGTTTGTCCTCTGCCGGAGTCTGGCTGTTAGGTTGGTGACACGTCCTCTACTTGTGTCCCTTTGTGGTAGATTGCTCACCCTGAGTGGGGCCTTGGAAGGGGTGAGAGCATGCTCCAGCTTCACACTGAGTGTTTCTGCCCTGAGACTCCGCCATTGCCTGTCTATAGCACCTTGGGAACTTTTCATAGTTTTCTTTGGTCCCACATCTTGATCTTGGAACCATAGCCATGCCCAGCCTGGGGCATCCCTGAGTACAGTGTCCCCTCCTCAACCCCACCTGGGCCCCTGATAAGCTGAGCCAGGCTGAATGCTTGATCAGGAGCTCCAAGCCTTTCACCCACCTTCCCTCTCCCTTTCTGTCCAAGCACAGAAGCAACTGTGCTCCTGCAAACCCAGCCCTGCCCGTCCAGGGGCTCGGGTCCTGTTCATCCAGTGTGCTGGGTAGCTTTAGTGTCAACGTGATACACCTGGGTTGAGGGGGCCTCAGTTGGGGAATTGGTTCCATTGCCTGCCCTGTGGCCAAGTCTGTGGAGTATATTGTCCTGATTTTTGAGTGATGTGGGAGGGCCCAGCCCACTATGGATGGTGCCACGCCTCAGGGGGTTGTTGTGTATTGTGTAAGAAAGCAGGCTGGAAATGTAGGTATTTAAGCAGCATTAATAGTTATGGTAGGTTACTTTGTTATAGACATATATGTTTAGATGAGATGTTGATCCACGAACTACATTTTTTCCTGTTAAATATGACGGGGTCTTACTGTGGCTTATGATATCTCCTAACCTGTAGAGAATGTAAGCTTGTGGCATCAGCCATGGGTCATTCCTCCAAGGAGAGAGCCAATAGCCAATTAGATTTGGGATATACAGGCATATGACTGCCTCTGCTGCACATTATTTCCAGGCAGGTGAGGTGTAGCTGGTGCTGACGGTGGAGTCTTGCTTGACTCAAGGAGACCCGTATTTGCTTTATTGGAAATGGATCAGGGGACCAAGCCAGTAAGCAGCACTCCTCCATGGCCTGTGCTTCAGCTCCTGCCTCCAGGTTCCTGCCCTGAGTTCCTATCTTGGGCTCCTTCAGTGATGAACTGTGACCTGGGAGATGTGAGCCAAATAAACCCTTTCCTCCCCAAGTTGGAACTGGTCAGAGTGTTTTATCATAGCAATGGAGAAGCAAACTAGAACATCCAACATCCCTACAGGATATCACCCAGGCCACCTGCGTGTGGTCACTTGGATGCTTGGGTGCTTCCCCTGTGGTGGATGGGGACAGTTTCCCCCGTGCGTCCTGCATCTGAGCAGTCATCTGGGTCTTCTGTTCTCTGGCCTGGATCACTGTGGTCTCTGCCTGCAGCCTTAGCGGCTGATAGGTGGGGTCGATGCTCCTTCTCTTTAGAAGTCCTCATACCACACGACCATGTTCAACACCACGGGACTCTACCTGGCAACTACCTCAGGCCCAGGTCCTTGAACATCTGGCTCCATGTTATGAAAGCTTCAGAATATGATGTCCTACCCTCACCCTGATGCTGTCAACCAAATGATATGGCTTTCCAGACTCGACACCTTTGGGGCTGAGTATGCAGGAGCATCCTTGCCCTTCTCCTCTTTTCCCTGAGATCAGTGGGATTCACAAGATGCTCAGGACACCAGCCTATGTGTAGACCAGTGTTCAGATCCACACATATCCTCTACAGGGACAGGCTCTGGGGGGGGGGAGCAGCAGCCACTAGGAAATCCCACTATCAACTGCCTGGCTCTCTTCATACCTAAAACAGGGACAGACACATTAGAGATTTGTACTTGCTACGCCACCCCCAATTCAATTCCAGTTTGCTTTCCTCTCCAGCTAGGCCATAGGCAGGCTGGTTCTTTTTAAAATATTTTATTTATTATTTATTTATTTATTTATTTATTTATTTATTTATTTATTTAATGGATGAGTGTCTTGCCTGCATGTAAGTACGAGTATTCGTGCTGTGCAAAGACGACAGAGGTCAGAAGAGGGTGTGGGATCCCCTGGAACTGGAGTTACAGACAGCTGTTAGGTGTCATGTGGACTCTGGGAATCAAACCTGGATCTTCTGCAAGAGCATTGAGTGATCTTACCCACTGAGCCATCCTGCTAGCCCCAACTGACTCTTTTGTTGTTTATGGTCTGTGAAGGAACATTCAGCCTTTATATTGCTGAGACAGCCTCTCCTCCCTGCCCCAAGACCTTTGGTCTACCCATCCACCTGCCTCATAGACAGGCACCTCAGATATCTGGTCCTCTGAAGTGCCCCTCACACCTAATCAGCCCCACCCCATCCTGCTCTAGTCCCGCTTATCCCCCCAGTTACCGTCACCCATGCCTGAGCCTATCCCAGGAAGGCAGACCATGAAGCTGGCGCAGGCTCATGGCTGTGACCAGATGGGAAAATGACTAGCGGAATCTTCCAGTAAAACCCAGCAAGTGGTGGAGCAGCTCTGGGTGTCTTAGGTTGCTTCTCAAGTGGGTTCTGGGTGCTTATGGGACAAGGGTAATGTAAACCTAGCAACTTCTGTGACTACTTCACTCTATGCATGTGCTTTTTCTTTTCTTTTTTTAAAATTTTATTCATTTACTTATGTGTATGAATGTACTGTCTGCATGTAGGTTTGTGCATCCGTGTCGTGCAATACCGCGGAAGTCAGAAGAGGGCATCGGATTCCCGATTCCCCTGGAACTGGAGTTAAATACGGTTCTTAGCCACCATGTGGGTGCTGGGGATCGAACCCGGGTCCTCTGCAAGAGCAGTCAGTACTCTTAACCGCTAGGCCATCTCTCCAGCCCAATGTGCTTTTTCTATAGACAAACAGTTCACACTGGTGCCCCAGACACAAGGCTCCATCCAGCACGTGGGCTTGGGTATGTAAACCAAGCATTTAGAGCGTCATGTTCTAATTTATGAGCTCTACATATCTGCATTTCCTCTACTCCCCATGGAAAGAGACACATCATTATAGATGGTGACCACAGGCCAATCCAATGGAGCCAATTCCCCAATTGGAGGCTCCCTCAAAAAAAACCCTCAACCCAGTTGTGTCAGTTTGACACTAAAGCTATCCAGCCAATTGACAACCTTTGGCAAAACTTGACACAAAAAAACACAATCAATTAAAACCACCACATTTCCTAGTGTCCCTTGCTTGTCCCCAAAGTATGATGTTAACACTAATAACAACCTAAGACAGTACAAACCTTAAAAGCCCCACAGAACTTAGAATGTCCATAACACTTAAAAGTTCAAAGTCTGTTAAAAGTTTCTTATCTGTGGGCTGCTGTAAATCCAAAACCAAGTACTGTCTTATTTCAAAGGGAAGAATCAGGCACTCTCAAACAAAACTAAGTCCAACAAAGTAGCTCAAAGCTGGACACCTTGGATTCACTCACGATCTTCTAAGGGTTTCGGCAGCTCCCCATCTGTGACTTTGCCATCTGTGGCACACACAGTCATCTCGCAGATCCAGGCCGACTCCATTCAACACCTGCGGCTGCTCTTGGTGGTCGTTGTCCCATGGGCCTGGTAGCTCAAAAGCTGGGGTCGCCACTGAAACTGAGGCAGCACAGGGGAAAAACGTCACCTAGGGTCTCTTCTGACCTCTCCTGGTGCAAAGCCCTCAGCTTCTCTCCAGACCCCTGCAATCCTGGGGGCTTCACTCAACCCGAGTTGCAACGTCCACCAATGGTCCTTTTGTCCTGACCTCTCACAGAGTGCCAAGCCTCAGCTTCTATCCATGACCCCTTCAATCCTTCAACTCTCGTGATGCTTAAACCAGTACCATGTGAGAGACTCTTACACACTACCAAGTCCTGCTTTCTGGCTTGACATGAGGCTCAGGCCCCTTCTGGAACATAACTTCTGTGTGCTGACCCTGAAAAATTCTCCCAGAGATTTCACCACAGTGATGCCTGGTCGCGTTGTTTACTTACAGCGATTTTTAGAAGAGCCCCAAGCTAACCAGCATCAATTGTCCCAGTACAACAGAGATTTTCACTTCAGGTTCTGTCTCTTGTTATTTACAGCTGATTCTTCAACCCAGCTGACCACAAATCACAGATTCTCAATTAAAAATCATATGAACAGTCCTGTTGGTCTCTGCTCCCCTTTGAAAGTAAAAACTTCACAATCCAGGCCTCAATCTTCTACAACTCTCTACAAAAACTCCTTCAGCAAAACTGCCTCAAGCTCCACAGCAACAGTCTTTAGGATTTCAATGATCTCCCTAGCCCAAAGTTCCAAACAACTCCACAATCCTTCCCGCAAAACAAACCAAGTTCAGGTCTGTCACAGGAATACCAAACTCTCTTCTGGTAACCAAATTTTTTATTTTTACTGTTTCTAGTTTTTTTTTTTCTTCCATTGCTGTTGACAAGACACTCTGACCAACACCAACCAACTGGGGGAGGAAAGGGTTTATTAGTCTTACATCTCCAGGTCACAGTTCATCCTTAGGGAGCCCAGCAGGAACTCAGGGGGCAGGAACCTGGATGCAGGAGCTAAGCACAAGCCCATGGAGGAGTGCTGTTCACTTGACTTGCTCTCCTGGCTCAAAGCCCAGCCTGCCGTCTTATACCATACACAATCACCTGCAGGGTGGCACTACTCATTGTGTGCTGGGCCTCCCAAACTGCTTGACAATCAAGACAATACTCCAACAGATGTGCCACAAGGCCAATCCAATGGGAGCCAATCCCCAATTGAGGCTCCCATCACCCAGGTGTGCCAAGTTTACACTAAAGCTATCCACACAAGCCCCTACAAGACATAGGCATAGGAAAAGACGCTTCTAAATCAACAGCAAGCGCGACAAAGAGTTGACAATGAATGGGACCTCATAATAAAACCAAAAGCTTCTTTGGTATCACAAAGAAACTAATCAGGAAGTGAAGAGAAACCCACAGAGTGGGAGGAAACCTTCACCAGAACTCATCTGACAAAGCATTGACTTGTCAGAATATATAAACTACTCAAAAAAACCAAAAGAAGAAAGAAAACCTAATGAGCGGCAATAGGAGTGGAGGGAGGCAAAACACTGTGACAGGACTTCACAAGGTGGAGGATGGGGGGTGGAGGGGGAGGTGGGGATGCTGAGAAATATCTTAAGAATTTTCAACCAATCATTATAATCCATTAAGGAAATGGTAATCAAAACCACTTTTAAGATATCATCTTACTCCAATAAACTGGCCTAGGATCTAGAAAACAAATGATACAAGTCTGGAGGTTGTGGGAAGGGGAACACTCATCCAACTGCTGGTGGGAAATGTAAACTTGTACAGTCCACGATGGAAAGCAATGTGTTAACCCTTGGAAAGAACTTTGGAAGAACGTGCCACCTGACCTAGCTATATCATTCTTGGGTATATACCTACAAGCCTCATCTTACCACATAGATACATGCAAACGGCCATGTTTATTGCAGCTCGCTTCACAATAGCACAAGAGCTGGAACCAACCCAAGTGCCCCTCAACGTACAAGGTGGGATAACCAAAACGTGGTACATCTACACAATGGAGTTCTAGGCAGCAGTAAGAAAGATGACATCATGAAGCTGTGCAGGTAAATGGTTGGAGCTAGAAGATATCATGCTGAGGGAAGTAAACACAAGTCCCAGAAAAACAAATGAGAAAATGGATTCCCCTCATCTGTGGATGCCATCACCAATTATCTAATTGTATGGCAAATAGAGCAATGTCAATGTGATCTGCAAAACCACTTCTCTCTTGTGAATCCCTTAAAAAAAAATAAACAAATAAAAGAGGAAAAAAGTAAATTTTAATAAAAAATCCAATATGGGGCTGGAAGGTGGCTCAGCAATTGAGCACCGACTGCTCTTACCTTGCAGAAGACCACGGTTGCGATTGCCCACAACCCCCCCAAGATGGCAGCGAAGAACCAGTCTTTAAGTTAAGCTGGGTGTGGTGGGCAAAAACAAAAAACATGTGTGCATGCCTTGAGTAGAAGGTCATATCTCTCTCCTCCCCTCCCATCTCATCCCCTGTCCCCTCTGCTCTCTACTTCCCTCCTCCTCTCTTCTCTCCCCCCTCTCTCCTCCTCTCCCCTCGGCTCCGGCTCTCTCCTCCCCGGGAGGCAGATGCAAGGTGAATCTTCCGCTCTGTGAGTTCACAGGCCTCCCTCTGCCTGGTGACGGGCTAGTTCCCCAGGCCAGCGGGGCTATAGGGAGACCATCTCGGAAAAAAAAAAAAAAAAAAAAAAGCAAAAGTAATACACCTCCCCCAACCCTGCCAAAACTGGGATTGCAGAAGGAGTGTCCAAGTGGATTCTTTGGAGGAAACTTCAGCAACAGAAAGGGAAAGAGTGAGTTAGACTTTCACAATAGAAAGCCTAAAAACTAGACAAGTCAACACACAAATAAGCAAGGAGGAAAGGAGAAAAAACAAATCAATCAAAACAATGAAGGCATCTGAAGGAGGCAAGCAAAGCAAGCATTCAACACAGTGAAGAGCATTTGGATTCCAATTGAATACAGGCAAGGAGAACGTGTCCCACATGCAGGGACACGAAGAAGAGACAACAGGGGAAAGGTGGAGAATAATTCCACACCAAGCTCTACAAACCCTGTGGAAGATTCCTATAGTAGGATCCCCCTGGGGATGGCCCAAGACAGAGATATTAGAAGTACAATTGTGGACATGCTCAAAGAAATCAAAGACTATAAAGAACAAGTCAGAGAACTAAGAAAAGAGAATGAAAAAACTCAAGAAGGACCTAGAGAGAGAGAATGACAAACTTCAGAAGGAAGTGAAAACACTGAAAAGATCCCATGTTGAAAAAGATAAGGAAACTGCACCAGGCATGGTGATGCACACCTTTAATCCTAGCACTCGGGAGGGAGAGGCAGGTGGATCTTTGTGAGTTCAAGGCCAGCCTGATCTACAGAGTGAGTTCCAGTTCAGCTGGGGCTACAGGGAGACCCTGTCTTGAAAAGACCAAAAAAAAAAAAAAAAAAAAAAAAAAAGACGAAAGAAAACAACCAGCCAAGCAAAGAGCTACAGGAAGAGATTGAGAAGCTCCAAAAAGGAAGTGGAAATACTAAAGAAATCAGAAGATGAAATGAAAAAGGAAATCAAACATTCATCCAATCAAGAGAAAGGAATGGAAAAAAGCCTCAGAAGCAGAAATGGCAGGAAGCAGAGCAAAGAATATCAGACCTGGAAGATAACACAGGACAACTAAAAACCTCAAGGAAAGATTATGAAAAAATTATAAATACACAAAAGTGGAACAACGAGCATACGGGACACTATGAAAATATCAAACCTCCCGCATCTCAAGAATAGAGGAAGAGAGAATCCCAAGAGAATGGTATTGATCAGATCTTCACAGAATAACAGTGAAAATTTCCCCAACTAAAAAAAAGACAAAACCAATACAAAACAAGAAGTCACATAGAACTCCAAACAGAACAAGGTCAGAAAAGAAACTCTCCACACCACATTCATAGTTAAAATGCTAGATGCCTAAAAACAAAGACAAAATTCTGAAAACCACAAGGGAAAAACAACAAGTTACCTATAAGGGGAAACCTATCAGAATTACAACTGACTTCTCAGTGCAAACTATGAAAGCAAGAAGAACGTGGAGCAAAGCATTACCAGTGTTAGAGTACTATAGATACCAACCCAGGTTGCCTATACCAGCAAAAATGTCAATTATAGTTGAAGAGAGAGAGAAAATCTTCCATGACATAAACAAGATGAAAGAATACATGCGCCGGAAAACCAAACCCTTCAGAGACTACTTGAAGCAACTCAAAGGACAGAAGAAAGGGAGATGAACATCCCCAGGCTCCTAGAAAGAGAAATTAATAAAAGCATAACTGCAGAAGTAGAAACCTAAACCAAAACGCAAATGGGATAAAAAATAAGGTGAAAAGAAAGCAACAAATCTATAGTTAAAAACTTAAACATTAATGGACTAACTCCTCATCAAAGACCATAGACTGGGCCAGGCATGGTGGTGCACGCCTTTAATCCTAGCACTTGGGAGGCAGGAGGCAAGCGGATCTTTGTGAGTTCATAGGCCAGCCTGGTCTACAGAGTGAGTTCCAGACAGCTGGGGCTATAAGGAGACCTGCCTCAAAAAGACCAAAAAATAAAAAAAAAGACATAGACTGGGAGATTGGATTAGGAAACAGAAATCATCTAATATGCTGTCTACAAGAAATCATTCTTACCTTCAAGGATAGGCCACCTTAAAGTGAAAGGATGGAAAAAAAAATTATTCCAAAGCAATGTACCAAAAAGAAAGCAGGTGTGCTATTTTAATATCAGACAAAATGGACTTCAAAGTAAAAGAAATCAGAGAAACAAAGAAGGCCATTACTTTTATCAAAGAAACAATTCACCATGAAGATTTCACAATTCATGATATATATGCACCAAACTCTGGTGCACCAAACTTTATAAAGGCAATTCTCCAGGACCACAAGGCACAAATTAATCCCAATACACTCATAGTAGGGGACTTCAATACCCCACTGAGTCCTTTGGAAAGGTCAATTGGACAAAGAATAAACAGAGAGACATCTGAACTAAATGATACAATACACCAAACGGACCTCACAGACATCTACCATATATTCCACCCTAATACCAGAGAATACACTTTCTTTTTTTTTACAAGACAGTGTCTCCCTGGCCTTGAATTCACAAAGATCCACCTGCCTCTGCCTCCTGAGTGCTAGGATTAAAGGTGTGCACCACCATGCCGAGAGAGAATACACTTTCTACTCAGCACCCTATGGAACATTCTCCAAAATCGACCATATATGGGACACAGAAAAAACCTCCACAAATACAAAAGATTGAAATAATTTCATGCTTCTCTCAGACCTCAACGCAATAAGCCTATTATCAACACCAGGATAAGCCACACTATTACAAGAAACACATGGACCTAAACCAATACACTCCTGAATAATGAATGGGTCAAGGAAGAGATAAAGAAAGAATAAAAGCACTCCTGGAACTGAAATGACAATGATAGTACAACAAACAAAACCTATGGGATACTTTAAAAGCAGTCCTAAAGAGGGAAGTTTATAGCCCTGGGTGCCTACATTAGAAAAACAGAAAGAGCACAAGTCAATCTAACACTGCAGCTAAAAGCACTTGAGAGGCAACAGATGAACCCTAAACGCAACAGACAGGAAGAAATAACAAAAATCGAGCAGAAATCAATGAAATAGAAACAAAGAAAACAATACAAAAAATCAATGAATCCAAAAGTTGGTTCTTTGATAGAAATAAACAAGATAGACCTTTAGCCCAGTTAACAAAAGAAAGAAAGGAACAACTCCAAAACAAAATCCATGATGAAAAGGGAAATATCACAACAGACAATGAAAAGATCCAGAAAATCATACGGGAATACTTCAAAAAACCTATACTCTACCAATTTGAAAACCTAAGAAGAAATGGATGAATATCTGAAATCCTGGAATCACCAAAGCTCAACCAAGAAGAGATCGACAGCTTAAACAGACCCATATATGGGTCTTAAAACATAATAATGATAGAAATTGAAGATGTATAAGAAACCTCCCAACTAAAAAAAAGCCCAGGACCAGACGGTTTCATGGAAGTTCTAGAAAACATTTAAAAAAGACTTATAACCATTATTACTCGAAATTGTTTAGAAGGATAACAGAGAGACTTCTCCCAAATTCCCTTCTATGAAGCCAGCATCACTCTATTACCAAAAACCAGGCATAAGATACAACCAAAAAAGAAGAACTATCAGACCCATCTCAATAATGAAACACAGATGCCAAATTCTAAACAGGATCTTGCAAATCGACATACAGACCCACATCAAGAAGATCATCCATCCATGACAAAGTTGGATTCATACCAGAGATGCAGGGAAGGTTCAATATATAAAAAATCAATAAATATCATCAAGTACATAAATGGACTGAAAGAGAAAAACCACACGATCATCTCAATTGACGTGGAAAAAGCCTTTGACAAAATCTAGCATCCCTTCATGCTTAAGTCCTAGAGGGAATTGGATTGAAGGATCATTCCTCAATGTAATCAAAGCCATATACAGGAAAACCCACAGCCAATATCATCCTAAATGGGGAGCAAAAGTAAGAAGCAACCCTTTTAAAGGTAGGAAACTCAGCAAAGGCTTGCCCCCGTCACCACTCCTCTTCATATAGTGCTTGAAACACTTGCTAGGCAATAAGGCAAGAAAAAGGAAATTAAAGGAGTACTAATTGGAAAAGGAGGAAGTCAAACTATCCCTTTTTTGCTGATGATATGACTGTTTACTTAAGGATGCTAAAAACTCCACCAGAAAACTCCTAGAAATGATTAAGAGCTTCAGTAAAGTGGCAGGATACAAATTAACCTCGAAAATCGGTAGCCTTTCTTTCACCAATAACAAGCAACTGAAGAAGGAATACAAGGAGACCTTCCCAACTCACAATAGACCTTGGAAACAATAAAATACCTAGGAACAAACCCTAACCAAAGACACAAAAGATCTTACAACAAAAATTAAGCCCCTTGAAGAAGAAATTGAAGAAGACATCAGAAGATGGAAAAACCTCCCATGCTCATGGATGGGAAAATTAAACATAGTAAAAAATGTCCATTCCTACCCAAACTCTTGTATAGATTTAAAGCAATCCCAATTAAAATCCCCAAGAGTTTCTCACAGCTTGGGAGAAAAAGTCCTTAATTTCGTTTGAAAAAACAAAAGACCCCAAATAGCCAAAACAGGCCCTGAGTAAAAGGAGCAATACAGGGAGCATCTCTATACCAGACTTCAAACATATACCAGGGCTATAGTCATAAAAACAGCTTGGTACTGGCACAAAAAACAAGACCTGTTGACCAATGGAACAAAACTGAAGATCCAAACTTGAGCACATACAATTTCAGCCACTTCATATTTGACAAGGGGGTAAAAAGACACAATGGAGGAAAGACAGCATCTTCAGCAAGTGGTGTTGGCAAAACTGGATCACCACTTGTAGAAGAAATGAAATTAAAACCCTACCTCTCACCCTGTAAAAGTCAACTCCAAATGGATTAAGACCTCAACGTGAAACCCCAAACTCTGAAGGCGATAGAAAAAAAAAGTTGGCAGAAGCCTTGTTCTAGTTTGTCTTCCATTGCTGTGACAAAACACTCTGACCAACACCAACACAATGGAGGAAAGGGTTTATTCAGCTTACATTCTCCTGGGTCACAGTTCATCACTTAGGGAGCCCAAGACAGGAACTCAGGGGCAGGAACCTGGAGGCAGGAGCTGAGCACAGGCCATGGAGGAGTGCTGTTCACTGGCTTGCTCTCCTGCTCATGCCCAGCCTGCCTCTTATACGGTACACAAAAAACCTGCCCAGGGTGGCCACTACTCATTGTGGGCTGGGCCCTCCCACACTGCTTGACAATCAAGAACAATACTCCACAGACGTGGGCCACAGGCCAATCCAATGGAGCCCATTCCCCAATTGAGGCTCCCTCAAACCCAGGGTGTGGTCAAGTTGACACTAAATTATCCAACACAATTGACCCTTGTCAACTTGACACACAAAACACATCACTATTAAAAACCACCTTTCTAGTTCTTTCCCCAAAGTAGATGTTAACATTAATCACAACCTAAGACAGTACAACCTTAAAAGCCCACAGTCCTTAGAATGTCCATACACTTAAAAGTTCACAGTCTGTTAAAAGTTTCTTAACTGTGGGCTGCTGTAAATCCAAAACAAGTACTGTCTTATTTCAAGGGAAGAATCAGGCACTCTCAAACAAAACCTAAGTCCAGCAAAGTAGCTCAAGGCTGGACACCTGGGATTCACTCACGATCTTCTGACTAAAGGGTTTCGGCAGCTCCCCTCTCCGACTTGGCACCTGGCACACACAGCTCATCTCGCAGATCCAGGCCGACTCCATTCCACAAACTGCGCTGCTCTTTGGTGGTCATCACATGGTCCTTGAATCTCCAAAAAGCTGGCGGTCGCCCACTGTAAACTGAGGCAGCACTTCCAACACAATCGGTCTCTTCTGACCTCTTCCTGGTTGCTAAAGCCTCAGCTTCTCTCCAATGACCCCTGCAATCCTGGGGCTTCACTGCACCGAGTGCACTTCCACAATGGTCCTTTTCCTACCTCTCCAGTGCCAAGCCTCAGCTGCTCTCTTGACCCCTCAAATTTCAGTACCGGAACCAGTATAGGAGACACTTACACACTACAAAGTCCTGCTTCTGGCTTGACATGGAGGCTCAGGCCCCTTCTGGAACACAGCTTCTGTGTGCTGACCCTGAAGAAATTCTTCCCAGAAGATTTCAACCACAGTGATGCTGGTCTCTTGTTACTTACAGCTGATTTTTCAGCCCCAGCTAACAAGCATCAATTAGTCCCAGTTACAACCAAAGCGTTTCACTTCAGGTTCTGGTCTCTTGTTATTATAGCTGATTTTCAGCCCCAGCTGACCAGAACCCACAGATTACACAATCCTGAATGATTCTCTGCTTCCCCTTTGAAAGTAAAACCTTCACAATCCAGGCCTCCATCTTCTTACAAACTCTTTCAGCAAAACTGCTCCAAGCTCCACAGCAACGATCTTTAGGCATTTCAATGATCTTCCCTAGCCCAAGTTCCAAAACTCCACATCCTTCCCCAAAACACCAAGGTCAGGTCTGTCACAGCAATACCCCACTCTTCTGGTACCAATTTCTGTTCTAGTTTTTCTTCCATTGCTGTGACAAAACACTCTGACCAACACCAACTTGGGGAGGAAAGGGTTTATTCAGCTTACATCTCCTGGGTCACAGTTCATCACTTAGGGAGCCAAGACAGGAACTCAGGGCAGGAACCTGGAGGCAGGAGCTGAAGCACAGGCCATGGAGGAGTGCTGTTCACTGTGCTTGCTTCTCCTGGCTCATGCCCAGCCTGCCTTCTTATACTCAATCACAACATCATCTGCCAGGGTGGCACTACTCATTTGGCTGGGCCCTCCCACACTGCTTGACAATCAAGACAATACTCTCACAGATGTGGCCACAAGGCCAATCCAATGGGAGCCATTCCCACAGTTGAGGCTCCCTCAACTCCAGGTGTGCCAAGTTGATCATAAAGCAGCTATCGCACAAAGCCTAAAGACATAGGGCATAGGAAAAGACTTCTAAGTCAGACAGCAAGCTGCACAAGAATTAAGGTTGACCAATTGAAAAAGTGGACCTCATTAAACTCAAAAGCTTCTGTACATCAAAAAGAAACAATCAGAAGTGAAGAGAAATCCCACAGAGTGGGAGGAAACCTTCACCCCAGAAACATCTGACAAAGCATTGATTTCAAGAATATATAAACTACTCAAAAAAACAAAGAAGAAAGAACAACATGACTCAATAGATGGAGCAAACAGCTGAACAGAGACTTCACAAGTGAGGAATTAGAGGATGGCTAAGAAATATCTTAAGAATTGTTCAACATCATTAAATCATTAAGGAAATGTAAATCAAAAACCACTTTAAAGAGTATCATCTTACTCCAATAAGATGGGCTAGGATCTAGAAAAACAAATGATACCAAGTGCTGGAGAGGTTGTGGGGAAAGGGGAACACTCATCCAATGCTGGTGGGAATGTAAACTTGAACAGCCACTATGGAAAGCAGTGTGGGGAACCCTTGGAAGACTTGGAATGAATTGCCACCTGACCTAGCCATACCACTCCTGGGCATGTACCACAAGACTCATCTTTACCACAGAGATACATGCACGGCCATGTTTATTGCAGCTCTCTTCACAATAGCAAGGAGCTGGAACCAAACCCAATGCCCCTCAACTGACAAGTGGATAGACAAAATCGTGGTACATCTACACAATGGAGTTCTAGCAGCAATAAAGAAGAGACAACATCATGAAACTTTGCAGGTAAATGGTTTGGAGCTAGAAGATATCATGCTGAGTGAAGTAACACAGTCCCAGAAAACAAATGACGAATTGGATCCCTCATCTGTGGATGCTAGCACCAATTACCTAATTGTATGGCAAACTGAGCAATGTCAATGTGATCTGCAAACAACTGTGCTCTTGTGAATCCCTTAAAAAATAATAAACAAATAAAGAGGAAAAAATAAATTTTAAAAAATCAAATATGGGGCTGGAGAGATGACTCAGCAATTGAGCACCGACTGCTCTTGCAGAAGACCAGGGTTCGATTCCCAGCACCCACATGGCAGCTAAGAACCATCTTTAAGCTGGGTGTGGTGGTGCATGCCTTTAGTCCTAGCTCTCGGGAGGCAGATGCAGGTGAATCTCTGTGAGTTCAAGGCCTGCCTGGTCTACAGGGCTAGTTCCAGGCCAGCTGGGGCTATAGGGAGACCATCTCGGAAAAAAAAAAAAAAAAAAAAAGCAAATATATCCTATAAATGATTGTGTCTCTTTCCATGGGGAGTAGAGGAAATGCAGATATGTAGAGCTCATAAATTAGAACATGACACTCTAAATGCTTGGTTTACATACCCAAGCCCACGTGCTGGATGGAGCCTTGTGTCTGGGGCACCAGTGTGAACTGTTTGTCTATAGAAAAAGCACATTGGGCTGGAGAGTGGCCTAGCGGTTAGAGTACTGGACTGCTCTTGCAGGGACCCGGGTTCGATCCCAGCACCCACATGGTGGCTAAGAACCGTATTAACTCAGTTCCAGGGGAATCGGGAATCCGATGCCCTCTTCTGACTTCCGCGGTATTGCACGACACGGGTGCACAACCTACATGCAGACAGTACATTCAATACACATAAGTAAATGAATAAAATTTTAAAAAAAAAAAAGAAAAAGCACATGCATAGAGTGAAGTAGTCACAGAAGTTGCTAGGTTTACATTACCCTTGTCCCATAAGCACCCAGAACCCACTTGAGAAGCAACCTAAGACACCCAGAGCTGCTCCACCACTTGCTGGGTTTTACTGGAAGATTCCGCTAGTCATTTTCCCATCTGGTCACAGCCATGAGCCTGCGCCAGCTTCATGGTCTGCCTTCCTGGGATAGGCTCAGGCATGGGTGACGGTAACTGGGGGGATAAGCGGGACTAGAGCAGGATGGGGTGGGGCTGATTAGGTGTGAGGGGCACTTCAGAGGACCAGATATCTGAGGTGCCTGTCTATGAGGCAGGTGGATGGGTAGACCAAAGGTCTTGGGGCAGGGAGGAGAGGCTGTCTCAGCAATATAAAGGCTGAATGTTCCTTCACAGACCATGAACAACAAAAGAGTCAGTTGGGGCTAGCAGGATGCTCAGTGGGTAAGAGCACTCAATGCTCTTGCAGAAGATCCAGGTTTGATCCCAGAGTCCACATGACACTAACAGCTGTCTGTAACTCCAGTTCCAGGGGATCCCACACCCTCTTCTGACCTCTGTCGTCTTTGCACAGCACGAAACTCGTATTACATGCAGCAAGACACTCAATATAAATAAATAATAAATAAATTAAATAAATAAATAATAAAATAATAAATAAATATTTAAAAAGAACCAGCCTGCCTATGGCCTAGCTGGAGAGGAAAGCAAACTGGAATTGAATTGGGGGTGGCGTAGCAAGTACAAATCTCTAATGTGTCTGTCCCTGTTTTAGGTATGAAGAGAGCCAGGCAGTTGATAGTGGGATTTCCTAGTGGCTGCTGCTCCCCCCCCCAGAGCCTGTCCCTGTAGAGGATATGTGTGGATCTGAACACTGGTCTACACATAGGCTGGTGTCCTGAGCATCTTGTGAATCCCACTGATCTCAGGGAAAAAGAGGAGAAGGGCAAGGATGCTCCTGACATACTCAGCCCCAAAGGTGTCGAGTCTGGAAAGCCATATCATTTGGTTGACAGCATCAGGGTGAGGGTAGGACATCATATTCTGAAGCTTTCATAACATTGGAGCCAGATGTTCAAGGACTGGGCCTGAGGTAGTTGCCAGGTAGAGTCCCGTGGTGTTGAACATGGTCGTGTGGTATGAGGACTTCTAAAGAGAAGGAGCATCGACCCCACCTATCAGCCGCTAGGCTGCAAGGCAGAGACNTTCCCTGTTTAGCCCATGCCCCAGTACTCCACCTTTTATACCAGCTAGGAGGACAACTCTGCCCCCACAGCTACACAAGACAAACAAACCAAAGACGACTGAATCAAACCAAACAATCCACCTGGCTGAAGCACTCAGCTCCTACCTGTGCTTCATGTGGTCCTGGGAAATCCCCCAATCTCTTAATTTTTTATTTTATGTGTATGAGTGTCTTGCCTGCATGTATGTAAGTGCACTTGCATCGTTCAATGGCTGCAGGGGTCAGAAGAGGGTGTCAGATTCCCAGAACTGGAGTTACAGATGGTTGTTAGCCACCATGTGGGTGTTGGGAATTGAACCAGGGTCCTCTGCATGAACAGCCAGTGCTCTTATCTGCTGTGTCTTCTCTCCAGATCCCTGTAGATTTGTTTGTAACTGTGATAAATGCTTAAGGATAAGGATGTGGCATAAAAAAACTCACAATTTCCTAAGACTTGGTTGACCTCTGAGGGCAAGGAACAAAGTTATCCTTATGTCCCTTGGCCAAATTGGTATGGGTGTTAAGTATGGTCATTAAGCACCCAGAAAGGCTAAGTTGCACCAGCCTATTACATTGCACCAATATTAAAATTGTATCCTTTGGAAACAAACTGTGTGTTATTTCTACTGTAGCAATACAAGTTGGAGAGAACAACAACAAAAGAACGGAAAGAAAAACTCTGGAAAGACTAAGAAAAAGATGCAGGACATGTATGGCAGAGTGCAGGGACTCGGGTGGAGTGGGGTGCATGGAAAGGGAAGCGATTCTAGATTCGACTGAGAAATGATGTATGACCCATTAAAGGTTTAATAACAATAAAAAAAGTAAAAAAACAAAAAACCAAACCACAATTTCCTGATGCTGTAAGCTACAGTTCCCACACTGTCCACCAGAGGGCATCAGCCTTCAGCTTGTCACCTGTCAAAGGGTTGCTGACCTTAGGAAGGCTTTGGTCCAGGAGGGTCTGAAAGTCCTTATGCACAGAGCTCATTGTTCTCCAAGCTCCCTCTGTAACCATCGCTCTGCTGAAAACGTTACCAAATTCTTCTCAGTTGTCCGAATCCTGGACCTGGTTTGCCATTGCTTTCTCAGTCACACAAATGGTGACAGGTTTTTATGAACCAAACTTCCTCTTTGTTCTTCTGGGCAAATTCCAGCTCCTTTTCTCTGGAAACACCTATGTGCCCATTCTCTCTGTAAATCCCTAGAGTGACCAGCTCCATCCCCAAATGGCCTCTCGATTTTTTCTGCCCTTACAGAGCTATGGGGATTCTCCACTTTCTCTAAAGCTGGTTCCTCCTCCTTGGCCAGCTTGGCAGGGCTTTGTGTGTCTGCCTTTCCCCTCAGTTCTCTCTATGATTCTTGCTGGGCTGGGAGGGGTGGGTGGTGGGTGTGTGCTTTTCTCAGTGGCAGCCTGAGCTCCCTCCCACCCTGCTGTAACGAGCTATGACAGGTCCATTGCTGTCTTCTTGCCTGGTGGGTGCTTCCAAGTGGACCTTGAGCAGAAGGCCCGTTGGAAGGGCTTGACCATGGTTGGTATTCAGGGAAGGGACATTGTTGTTCTTGGAGTGGAAAAAGAAATCCGTGGTCTGGTCTCCCAAGTCTTCTCTGCTGCTCGTGATTTTAGGTGCTGCGAGCCTCCCAAGCTTTTGCTGCAACAAGTTATTTCAATGCTTAAAATTTCCTTGCTTTGCTTTTCTATTTGGAACCTACATATCTAGAAAAAACATACTATTGGATTAATTATCGAGTTTTGGGTGCACCTAGCTCTTCTCCCCCCCCCCCATTTTTAAGGTCCAAATACACACAGAGAGTTTTATTCCAAAATGTCTGGTTATATAGACAGCATGACTCAACTCCCAGGGCCAAATCCTAAACCTTTTCGTTACTACATCCCACCCCATGGGTGTGGCCGGGGAGGTCCCATTGGTTTAGAATGCTACCCATCTTAACTAAATTTTCCCACATCTAGCCCTTTAAATTTTATTTATTTATTTTTATTTTTCTGAGAGGCAGGGGAGCCCATGGATGAGGCTAACAACACAAAGCAACCTGAGTTTTAAAAAAAATTTTAATTTATTTTTGTATGTGTGTGAATGTACTGTCTGCGTGTAGGTTTGTGCACCCGTGTCATGCAATGCCGCGGAGGTCAGAAGAGGGTCTTGGATTCTCCTGGAATCTGGAGTTCTCCTAGAATTGGAGTTACAGACGGTTGTTAGCCACCATGTGGGTGCTGGGGATCGAACCCAGGTCCTCTGCAAGAGCAGTTGGTGCTCTTAACCGTTAGGCTATCTCTCCAGCCCAGCAACCTGAGTTTTGAATAGCCAGCTGCTCAAGCCTGTGTTGAGTGCCAGGCAGTTCTCCCCCCCCTTTTTAAATTGAGCATTTGTGGGGCTGGAGAGATGGCCTAGCAGTTAAGAGCGCCGACCGCTCTTACAGAGGACCCTGGTTCGATCCCCAGCACCCACATGGCGGCCGAGAACCGTCTGAAACTCCAATTCCAGGAGAACTCCAGTTCCAGGGGAATCTGACACCCTCTTCTGACCTCCGCGGCATTGCACGACACGGGTGCACAAACTTGCATGCAGACAGTACATTGATACACATACATAAATAAATAAATGCCGGGCGTGGTGGTGCACGCCATTAATCTTAGCACTTGGGAGGCAGAGGCACGCGGATCTCTGTGAGTTCCAGGCCAGCCTGGTCTACAGAGTGAGTTCCAGGACAGCCAGAGCTACAGAGAGACCCTGTCTCAAAAAAAAAAGACCAAAAAATAAATTGAGCATTTGTATAGCTCATACAATGGTTCCCAATCAAACCCAGGCCTCCCATCATGCCCCCCCAATCCCATCAAAACATACACATGTCAATCCAAGCCAAGCCCTATCCAGTCAAACTCTTCAACTCAGATGTCCTTCTGTGCAAATAGATCCACTGGAGTCTAGTCAGCATATCTGGAGACCTTAGGTAAGGCATATTCTTCCTCACCCAACAATACTCAGTCTCTTGTAGTTCTTAGTCGGGAGCCAGTCTCCCACCCATTTCTCTTGCTCCACTCTGAGAGCTCGTCTGAGTTGGCATGGGTCCCATGCCTGATGCTAATAACATCGCCACATGTCCACATGTGCAAGCTTCCAGTAGACTGTAAGTGTCTGCTTCTCTCCATTCATGCACCAGCCCTGACTCTTACAATCTTTCTACCCCTTCTTCTGCAATGACCCCCTGAGCTGTGGGTGGGTGAGGCTTAATATAGGAGTCTTATCCAAGGATACACATTCTGGAGGCTTCCGTTCTTTGAAGTTTGACTAGTCATGGTCTGCTTGCATCGCAGTCTATTGTGTAAGGGAGACTTACTGGTGAGAATTGAGGGATAGACTCGTTTTCCCTCTGCCCCTCATTCCGCGTGTAGACGTTCAACTGTAGACATGTCTCCTAGGAATGGGGATGTTTCAGATGTATATTTTCTTTATCTGACCAATTGTGGGATTCCACAGTAGCCTCCATCTGTTGCAAAGAGTAGCTTCTTTGATGAGTGGACTACAATATGCTTGGCTGTAAATATAAGATTCCATATTTTAGCATATGATACGAAATTTCATTTGTCTAGAGATATGACAATGATAGGGTTTTCTTTAGGCTCTGTGTCCCCTCCGGCCCTGTACATTTAGCTGAGTTTACAATGACTCTCATGAGTTCACTCCCATTGAGAGGGTTCCAAGTCCGATTAGATAGCTGTTGACCATCCCCCAGACAACAGTGCCTCTACTGCACCAATGGAAGTAGTTCGATGGTCATCTCATTATGATTGTTAGGCTTTAGGGCTGGGTTGTGCCAGTGAGTCATTTTCTCCTTTAGCAGTTGTTGCAGATATTTCTTCCTGGGATAAATGTGTGTACTCTGTGCCCCGCCTCCACCTCCCGCTCCTGCGGGTCCCAAGACAAAGTGAGGAAAAACTCTCCAAAATGGCAGTTCAGAAGATTCTAGCAAGTTTAACGGGCTTGATCACAGAGCAAATGGTTGAGGGCATCACTGACAGGATGTTAGGTGTTGTCCCTCCCCTCTTCTCATCCCAGGGTCCCGAATGGACCCCTGTGACCTCTGTACAAGATGGTGATGGTGGGAGAGGCCAGCCCCTTTGCATCACCTGCCTATGTGGTCTTAGCCCCTTATACAGCCAAAGTGAGCTGGGTGGTTGGCGGGGGGTGGAGGGGAGCGGTAACTGGATCCGTGGCTTCTCCCTTTCTTTCAGAAGAACCATAGTTGAGTTCACAATCTTGGGGGAGGCAGGTGCTCTTGTGTGTGAGAAAGCATTTGCTGTCCAAAGTCCTTCTTCTTTTGGAGGACTGCTCACCCTACAGCAGCAGTGTGCAGATTGTCTAGCGTTACGAGTGCTAAACTTCAGGCATAAAGGATCCAGGTCAGTTCCTGCTCTGTTACTCTAAGTCCCATCCCTGAAAAATGTCCTGTCCTGAGCAGTAGGGTCTTATTTTCTATTTCTGGTAGAAAAACAAGAGCTTTGGAGATAGCCTGCATTATTGTGAGAGTCTCTTGGATCACTGTCACCAACCATCCAAAGGGAGATGTCCTCTGTCTGGCACTGTGTTCCTTGTCACCTGTGCACCAATATTAAGACACCATGTGTGAGCCGGGTGTGGTGGTGCACGCCTTTAATCCTAGCACTTGGGAGGCAGAGGCAGGCGAATCTCTGTGAGTTAAAGGTCATCCTGGTCTACATAGCGAGTTCCAGGACAGCCGGAGCTACAGGGAGACCCTGTAAAAGACCAAGAAAAAAAAAAAAAAAGACACTGTGTGTGAATTTTTCATGGGGCCTTGTGGACATCACATTGCATTCTGGGTTACCTAGCCAGCCAAGGTCCAATCATCCCTATTCTTTTTCTTTCCTTCCCATGTCCCTCCTCCCTCCCCAGCCCCAGTATCCCCATCGTACCCATCCTCTCCTGCTTCCTACCTCCCCCACCTCCCACCATGCCCCCAGTATGTCTTCCCTCTTCTCCTCCTACCCCCAAACCCCACCTCCCCCCTAATGACATCTGCTCCTTACTGCCCCCTCTTTTGGGCTCTTTCCTTTCCTTTCCCTCCATGTATCCTCTCCAGTTTCTTGGCTCCCGGTGTTACATCATGATATAGACTCACGTAAGGGAATTGTTGCTATAATCCACAATGAGGGGGAACATATGCCACTTTGTTTTCTGCCTTTGTGCGACTTCATTTAGAATAAGACTCTCAGGACTGGAGAGATGGCCTAGTGGTGAAGAGCGGTGACCGCTCTTGCAGAGGACCCAGGTTCAATCCCCAGAACCCACATGGTGGCTGAGAACCGTCTTTAACTCCAGTTCCAGGGGAATCCGACACCCTCTTCTGACCTCTGGGGCATTGCCCGACACAGGTGCACAAACCTACATGCAGAGAGTCCATTCATACACATACAAAAATAAATAAAATTTAAAAAAGAATATCTGATCTCCCCTTTCTTTAAAAACAAAAAAGAATAAGACTCTCTAGTTCCATCCTTTACCTGCGAATTTCATAATTTCATCTTTCCGTACCACCGAGTAGTACTCCATTGTGTAGATGTGCCACATTTTCATCATCCATCAGTTGTGGGACATTTAGGTTGTTTCCATTTCTTTGCTATTGTGAAGAAACGTGGATCTACAGGTTTCTTTACAGTGTGATGAGTCCTTTGGGTATAGGCCAAGGACTGGTATAACTGGGTCATATGATAGGTTCACTTTTAGTTTTCTGAGAGTTCCCCACACTGCCTTCCATAGTGGCTGCACTAGTTTGAATTCCCACCAGCAGTGAATGAGTGTTCTCTTTGCTCCACATCCTCACCGGCATCTGATGTCCTTTGTCCTCTTCATCTTAGCCAATCTGGTTGGGGTAAGAGGGACCATGAAAGTGTGTTTTTTTTTTTTAATCCGCATTTCTCTAATCACTAAGGATGTTGAGCACATTTTGAAGTATTTCTTAGCCATTTTTATTTCTTCATCTGAGAATACACTGTTGATATCTGTAGCCCATATTTCTATTGGGTTATTTGCTTGCTACTTTGTTTTTTGAGTTCTGCGTATATTCTGCATATCAATCCTCTGTTGGATGTGTAGCTGGTAAAAGATTTTCTCCTACTCAGTGGGTTTTCTCTTAAGTGCCTTGGTTTGTTTCTTTTGCTGTTTCATTAAGCTCTGTAATCTTTCACTAAGCTTAAAGAGGTTACTGATTGTTGCCCTTAACGCCTGAGCAGCTGATGTCCTAATAAGAAAATCCTTTCTTATGGCTACATTTGGAGGGTACTGCCAATGTATTCATCTAGAAGTTTCAGAGTTTTAGATTTTACACTGAGGTCTTTGATCCACTTGGAGTTGACTTTTGTGCAGGAGGAAGATAAGGGTCCAATTTCATTCTTCTACAGGTGGCGATCCAAGTCTGCCAGCACCATTTGTTGAAGATGCTCTTTCTCCCATTATATGTTCTTGGCACCTTTGTCAATATCAGGTGGCTAAAATATGTACTCATTTTGGGTCTTCTATTCTGTTCCATTGATATATGTATCTATTTTTGTGCAAGTACCATGCTGTTTTTAGAACTACAGCTCTGTAATATAACCTGAGACCTGGTACAGGGATGCTCCGCATATTGTTCTTTTTGCTCAAGATCGTTTTGGCTCTCTGGGGTCATTTGTGATTCCATAGGAACTTTTGGATGCTTTTTTTTTCTAGCTCTGTGAAGAATGTTGTAGGTATTTTGATTGGCATTACATTGAATCTATAGATTGTTTTTGGTAAGATGGTCATTTTTACAATATTAATTCTACCAATCCATAAGCATGGTAGATTTTTCCATCTCCTAGTGTCTTCCTCTATCTCCTTCTTTAAAGTTTTGAAATTTCCATTGTAGAGATCTTTATTGGTTTTGGTTAGGTTTATTCCTAAGTAGTTTTTTGAGGGTATTGCAAATGGGAGGTTTTCCTTGCATGCGTTTTCTGATTGCTTGTTGTTGGTGTATGGAAATACTACTGATGGGGTGCCTAGCAATTTGTGCTAGGGCATTTAGCAAGTCTGGGTTAGGGGATGAACCACAGATCTAAGGTGGGAAATTCGGTGCCTGCCTGTGTCCTAGGCTGGTGGGATGAAGGTGTGGAGGATGAGAGGAGGTGAATAGAGAGAAAAGCAGATTCTGAATCAGCATCATTGTAGGCAGGGCAAGAGTGTCCAGGAGGTCAGAAGCCAGGAAAGATGGGGTTTGGGGCCACTTGAAGGGGGACTCAGCCACTTACGCTAGGGTGACTGGCTAGCTGGGGTTAGAGAGTTAGTTAGTCCAGAGAAGGAATTGGTGCCTGTGGGGATCCTAGGCTGGATAAGAACAGGAAGGGAGTGGGCAAGAGGAATGGAATGGAGTGGCTAGTGGGCAGGGTCTGACTTACAAGGTCCTCTCTGGGACAGGTCCCTGGTCACCATCTCTGTCACAGCTCTAAACATGAGCTGCAGACCTACTAGTGTACTCCAGAGGGCGACATAAGATCATGCAATCAACACTTAAAAATTCTTTCCCTGAAACATGAACTTACCTTGCAACATTGTTTCCATCTCCATCGCAGCAGATCTGGAAGGGACGTGAGGACAGTGAGGGGTGAGCCCTGCGGAGACCTGGGATGTCAGCTACATACGGAGGACAGGACGAGTTTGGAAGCATGGAGGGTGTGTGTGTGTGTGTGTGTGTGTGTGTGTGTGTGTACACACACACACCGAAGCAGCAGGCTGAACATACCTGCTCAGGACAAGGGCCTCATCTTTATAACAAACACATGGTTCTCAGTATTAATGAGCTTGTCTTCCTTTCCTCCTATCCTCAGTTTTAACACACTGGAGCTCTACTAGCACTGCTGGTCAACTTGAGATCGAACCAGTGCCACACCATGTTGCCGAAGGGAAGAACGTTCTTCTACTTGTCCACAATTTGTGGTGGAATCTTCTTGCCTTTCAGTGGTACAAAGGGAAAACATCGTTCAATGGCGATCAAATTGCACAATATTTAGCAACAATTAATTCAAGAAAGAGAGGGCCTGCACACAGTGGTAGAGAAACGATATACCCAAATGGATCCCTGATGCTCAATACTGTCACCCACAAGGACAAACACAGGAGCGTACACACTACAGATCTCAGATACAGATAGCAAATATGAAGAAACGTCTATGCAGCTCAACGTATACTGTGAGTGACTCTCTGGGACCTGTGGATACTGGGTGGGGCTAATCCCACTTCACTCATACAAGACTGTCAGGCCTGGACAGTGCCTACCCCCCATCCCCCCCTTATGCTCCCATGTTGTGGTTTTAACATTTAGTTTAAGACACACACAGTGGAGACAAACTGAGACACATTTGAATCCTTCACCCAAGTCCACTTTGGAAAGAGGAGACAAGTATTGTGGGACCCAAACAGGGATCATCCTCAGACCAGACTCTTGGGACCTTCTCCAATGAACACAGACGTGAGAGAGACCCCGTGGGGCTCAGGCAGGGCCTGGTGAAGAGACGCCAGGATAGTCATTGAGAGGTCAGCACCAGAGCCCTGGCTCCAGACAGACCGCTTTCCCGGAACCCTGAATTCAGATGACCTTGTTAGAACTGACAGGGAGCAATGCTTTATAGGCCGTCTGAGTCTCCCATCCTGTGGAATCAGCCAGGTACCTGCCACGTGAGCCACATCTAGTCTAGGTCACCTAGGCCTGTCCTGTTTCTGCATCTCATCATGGAGAACACAGGTGGACTGATGCCCAGGCCATTAGCCAACTGCTCTGCTAGGCTTATGAGACTGCACAGGAAGGTCAGCACTCAGAGGTGAGGCAGAGGATAAAGGCTCACCTGGCAGCTGCGTGTCCTCAACTGTCTACCCGGACAAACAGCAATAGATAGCTCTGATTTGGGCAGCTCTCCTGGCCCAAGGTCAGGTCACTGTTAATATGTAAGGATAATTTACAGACATGGTGACTGTCATGTCCCATGTAGGGAAATGAGATATACGGAAGACGGTGGCTGAGTCTGGGTTACAGCAGGTCATAGATGGTGGATCCGAGCCATAAGATGGATGTCTACAGCCACAGCCCCACCTCTATCCTGGAGGCCACATTAGGTGTCTATGGACTAAAAGAAAGTTGTGGGGTTCAGATAACCTTAATGTTAGGCATTGGCAGCTCAGAGGTGGATTCTGGTCCAGAAAGGGAAAGCGAATGGACAATTAGTTGTTATTCTAGAACAAAATCATCAACCTCAACGGACTTTCAGGTCTTCCTGGCATGCACCCTCTCTCATGGGACTTGAGATCACGTTTTCTGGCTCAATGGGTGACTCCCCTGCTGGAGAGAACTTTGCTTTCTCCCACCTGAGCCTTAAACTGGCACAGAGAACAACTTCCAATACGTTTGTGACGAAGGAAGAAAGAAGTAAATAATGTAAGCCGGGTGTGGTGGTGCACACAGAGGCAGGCGGATCTTCGTGAGTTCAAAGCCAGCCTGGTCTACAGAGTAAGTTCCAGGACAGCTGGGGCTACAGGGAGACCCTGTCTCGAAAAGACCAAAAAAAAATGAAGTAAATAATGAATGAATGATAGGGTAGAAGAGATGAATGCATGATTGACGTGGGACCTAGATAACTGGAACCAACATGCAGAGTTCCAAGAGGTCTGGTCTCTCCTACTCTCTGCCCTTAGAAGCTGGACTCTTGTTCAACCCTCTACCAAGGACATAAGCTCCCTTTGGATCCACAGAACATGATGTCTGCTGGGATGTGTAAGAGTCCTCAGGATAACACTGGTTTAGTTCTGAGGCAGCCGTTTGGGTCTTTGAAGTTGTTTTAACCCCATTATTATTGTTGTCAACACTTCTGTTTTTCCTTTCTAATCCTTCTGTGCCTTTCATCTCCTTCCCATCATTCCAAGCGGTTCTGGTCCTGCTGAAACTGCTGCTTCCTTACCTTTCCCACATTAAATGGCTGCCTGTCCTATTCTTCGTACTAACACCCAGCGTCAGGCTGTCTTAGAGAAGTAGTAGTAAAGGACACAGAAATCAATGGGAAGAGCCACTCCTCCGAGGCTCCTTCATGTGCCAGTTCCCCAAACTGTGAAGGAGCGGGTACTGCTTCTCAGTCCAGGACTCTTTTGTTTCTGTAGTGATCTGTGGAATAATAAAAGAGACAGGGAGAAGCGCCTCCTCCCACTCTGTGGGCTGAGTCCCAGGGACTACAGGCGGGAGGACAGGATAGCCAGCCCTAAAATGCATGCCTCCTTCCCCCCTTTCACTTGTGACACCATCCTCCTCCCAGCATGGGTTCATGTCCCTCAAGTGGTTCCAGGGATCTTCCCCAAGGGAGAGGTGACACAGCCAGGGCTAACTGCCCTTCTGCACCTGTGTCTCACCTTGTCACGAGGTGGGCCATCTCACACGGTGATGTACCTGATGTTTGATCAATTCAGTGAGACTGCTGCACAATTTTGAAGACTTTGATAAAACTGACTTTGTGGTTTCTGGGGTCCAAAGGAAAGGGATTGAAAAAAGCACCTCACAGACCTTTGCTGGGCCACTTACCACTTCACGTGATTGTTCATAGGAGTTGGGCCGTCGATTCCCCTAAACGTACTCACATGGCAGAGAACACTGGTACAAATTAGGACTATTCCTCCTTTTTCTTTATTTTTTAGACAGTTTTATTATATAGCTCCAGCTAGTTTAGAACTCACTATATAGTCCAGGCTGGCCTTGAACCCACAGATTGCGTGCCCCTCCCTCCATCTGTGTGAGTGAGCTGTGTCCCGGGACTTCAGGAGTGAGCCATCATTCCCTTATCCTCCTTTTATATAATAGAGAGGCCTCCCACTCACCCTTGACTAGTTATGTCCCCGGCAGGACTCCCTGGTCTATGCTCAGGAGTCACTGATCTTAAACCTACTTTAGCATCTGCCTCTGGTTGTAATGTGAGCCTGTAGCACTCAGAGCTTGGACCAAGACCTTATCATGTACTTGGTGCGAGTATTCCTTTTAGAAATTAGATTTAGATCCTGAATACTAATAACAATACTCCTGTATGGAAGAAAGTTAACATCACAAATTCCTATCCCGGATCTATCAAACACACCTGGCCCATCAGGCAAGAGTTCAGCAAGTTGCTGTTCCATAACCTTTACTATCTAGGTCTGCATTTAGAAACATCTACCTACATTTTAGGAAAGATGTCTACATGGTCCTCCCAGTTTGAGAAGGGACATTAAAAACTAAGGCAAGAGGGCTGGAGAGATGGCTCAGCGGTTAAGAACACCGACTGTGGGCTGGAGAGTTGGCCTAGCGGTTAGGAGCACTGACGCTCTTGCAGAGGACCCAGGTTCGATCCCCAGCACCCACATGGCGGCTAACAACTGTCCTTAAGCTGGGAGTGGTGGCGCACGCCTTTAATCCTAGCACTCAGGAGGCAGAGGCAGGCAGATCTCTGTGAGTTCAAGGCCAGCCTAGTCTACAGAGTGAGTTCCAGGCCAGCTGGGGCTACAGGGAGACCCTGTCTTGAAAAGACAACAACAACAACAACAACAACAACAACAACAGAAACCAAAAACCCACAAGGCAAGAACACGGTTCTGATCTAAACCTGTCTGTACCTTCACTCTCTTTGGTCATTCTTTGGACTCTTGCTTGGTCTTTCAACATCCCTGGCTCATGTCAGTTACCATCAAATCCCTGAGAGGAATGGCCTATCTTGTGGTCCAGCTTGACCTGAATCCCAGGCCTGCTCCTGGTCTCTGGGATAAGATATCTGTTCCCACCTTAATACCTGAAGATAGGGTGTGGAGGCTTCTCAGGAAGATACCATGGGAAATCTCACCCTGACCCATCTGTAGGATAGCTTGGAAAAGACAGGGTTGAAGGACATACTCCTAGGCTGAGCAGCAGAAGGCAGTGCCAGATGGAGGGACGCGGCACCTCCTGTTGCGCGGCCTGCAGTCCTGCAGTGGGTCACCGAGGACCAGGAGAGACACTGCCGTCTAGGAGTCTGGTTCTGGGGCTTGTCTATCTGCAAACACTATAGCTCAGTTCACAGGTGAGTAACTTCTACTCCTTCGTGGTTGAAGCTGCCTATGTACACTGGGCTATGTACCCAGGCCACTCAGACCCTCTGGGATTCATTGACACAGCCCACTCAACATGGACAACTAGGCTGGCCGTAGTAACCTGTCCTAGCCCAAGCACATCCAGAATTAAGATGTGGGGAAGAGACTTCATCTGTCTCAAGAGGTTCAGGGTGTGAGGTCTATGTGAGTGAGGTCCATCTGTGAAGAACAAACAGGAGACATCTTCGATGCGGGCTTAGTGAACATGGGACGATGGGACTTTTTAGTGTGTGTGCTGTGTTGGTGCTGAACTCAGGAACTTGTGCAGGTTAAGAAAGTACTGTTCCATGAATCTACACCCCTACCCAGGAATGGGATGCATTTAATGCAGAAGGCAGCACAGCCCAAAGAGTCACCGTGGCCACTACAGAGCAGGAGCTTCCCTTCCCCTTGACGAGATCACATTGAGTTTACTCTTTGGTCCAGATGGCCCGGCTGTCCTCATCTTACCTCCATTCCCACTCAAATTTTAAAGCAGGGACAAACTGCAAGTTATCCTGCCACACAGCTTCTATCCCACCTGTACCGTACTCTTAGCTTATCACTGGGAAGCACCAGCCATCCTCACGAGAGCTCTCTATTCTCATCACCACTATTAATAATAGCAGATCCTATACTTGCATTTCCATAACTCTGCCACTGGCCTTGATAGAACCACAGTCAAGATAATTACAGTCGTGGGTAACTGGATCCTTGAAATATTGGTACCGAGATTTGGATGGAGTCTTTTGCTTTTCTGGAAAGATGTAGAAGTACATTCCCAGTCTGTGCTCATGGACACAAGCATAACCCAGTCTTCCTGTGGGCTTCCTGCCCCACCCCTGAGTCTCCTCTTCCTTTCCAGCAATTCCGAGTTCCTTCTGATGATCTGGGATGAGCTCTGTCCTCAGCTCCGCCCAGCCCTCACCCGTCTTACCAGGCTCCCCTCTGATTCAGTCAGAAGGGGCAGGCGGAGAAGGTGCCTGACAGTGCTGTCCAGAGCTGAGACCTGGCTCTGCAGACCCAGTACAAGGGCTGTGGAAAGTAATACACTTGATGACCACAAAGAACAGTGAGGGTCAGTCATTTGGAGGACAGGAAGCTTAACTGCGGAGCCTGCGTGTAGAGCAGGGAAGAGAGAAGATACCACAAGGTGTGTGTAGTAAGTGCCCAGCTTCTGTTAACACTCTGACCATTTGCCACTTCAAATTTCTTTTAATGTGATATTTAATCCAAGGGCTTGGAAATAAAATTCCTCTACAAATAGAAATTCTTTATTTTGGGATTCCTTCCAATGCTAAATTCTAGGCCTTATTATGTTAAAGATGGCTGGGCCATCATAATTCGATGATAAATTATTAAACAAAAAAGAAACAGAAAGCTTCTTTGTAATGCAGGCCCTACATCATAGAAAGCACTAGAAAGAGTTTGTACAAAACTCTTTGAGAAAAATATTCTGCTTAATGAGGTATCTGTATGTATGTACCGAGAAGGGGTTCCTGATGTGAAATCTACAAAGACATCCTGGGTGATGAAGGGTCCCCGGGTGATCTTGGTCAGAGGAAGGTGGAGCCTTCTGCTTAGAGATTGTATCCAGACCTTGCAGAGGGTCTGGACACAGCTCGTATTCTGGGTCTTGAGAGCTGGCTGAGATCTCTGAGGAAGAACTCCTCTTAGTTGCTTTGCTCTTTTGTTTGTCCACAGAGCCTGTGATACAGCCATCAGTTCAAGCCTCCAACACTACAGTCACAGAAAAGGGCTCCGTGGTCTTCACCTGCCACTCAGGTGGCTCTGTAATATCCACCCACTGGATCTTCAATAACCTGCATCTGCGGCTCACGGAGAGGATGAAGCTGTCCCAGAACAACAGAAGGCTCAGCTTAAACCATGCCAAGATGGAGGATGCCAGGGACTGTCAGTGTGAGGCCTCCAACCCATCGCCCAGTCCATCTGGAAGTCAACAATGAGTGACTTTTCTTCTCTTCATACACCAGAGTGGGATTTTTTTAAATCAGTGGTGTGAAAAATAAATAAAAATTAAAATAAAAAAATTACCAGCATAGCTAAAATAAAGAGGACATGGTGATGAATGCATGTAATCCCAGGATAGACCATGGGGCACGGGGAACATGAATACGAGGCTAGCCTGGGTGAGATCCTGTCTCAAAAATAAGACTTGACACTGTAAATGGGAATGCAAAATGGTGAAGAACTTGGGCTCTTGGGGCTGGAGAGATGGCCTAGCGGTTAAGAGCGCCACGCCGACTGCTCTTGCAGAGGACCCGAGTTCAATCCCCAACACCCAAATGGCGGCTGAGAACCGTCTTTAACTCCAGTTCCAGGGGAATCCAACATCCTCTTCTGACCTCCGAGGCATTGCATGACACAGGTGCACAAAACCTACATGCAAACAGTACATTCATACACATAAAGAATAATAAAAAAGAACTTAGGCTCTGAATCAGCCTTCAGAATCTATGGAGACTTGACTCCAAAAGCTCCTGAGATACCCAACTCCCAGGATGCCCTCAATACCCTCCTAAAAATGACAGAGCACTTGCAGGTGCACATCCTTCAGACACTTAAATCATCTTTAGACTATTTCTAACACACAAGAGAAATACTGCACAGACACTACAGTTATACTATGTTAGTGATAGTTAAGTGCAATTGTCACTGTGCACCTAAGTTTTGGTTTTCAGTTTACTTTCGTTTCATGTGTATGGCTGTTTGGCCTGCACTGGTGCTAGCTCACTATGTGTATGCAGCGCCCACAGAAGCCAGAAAAGGGCATCAGATTCCCTGGAACTGGGGTTATGGACGCTTGTTAGTCACCATGTGGGTGCTGGGAACTGCATCTGGGTCCTCTGGAAGAGCACCTGGTGCCCTTAATTGATAAGCCATTTCTCCAGCCCAATTTTTTTCCCTATAGTTTCGACCCCCTTAGCTTGTAAATTCAGTGGCTATAAAGGACTGACTGTACCCGGTTTCCTATCCTGACACTGGCATTTGCAGTGTTACCTTGCACAGTGTTCTTTAGTCTGTTAACTTTTGTTTTGCTGTGTCATTACACACACACACACACACACACACACACGCACACACACATATATATTAGCTATTTTAAAGTGAACAGTTTTGTGGCATAAAGGACACTCATATTGCTGTCTATCCATCACCAATGTTTCCAAATGTTTTTCTAACCCCATTCCTCCTCCTATAGCTCTTTGTAACCACCATTCTTTCTCGATGCATGTGACAATTCCCGGCCTCACCTTCAAGCAGACTCACAGTGTATTGGTACTTTTCCTCCTCAGGTTGACTGTGTTAGCATAACATCCTCAAAGGCCCATCCTGTGTCAGAATTTCGTCCTTTTAGTCTTTGAGACTATCCTAGTTTATAACATCCTGTTCCATGAGTGTACCACCATATGCTTGTATCTCGTTCTCCTAATTCATTCTCTTAGTGATCTTTGGGTTGTTTCCACCTCTGTGTTATTGGGAGCAATGCTGCTCTGAAGAGAGGTTAGTAAATGCTGTTCACATCCCCTGCCTTGTTTCTTCTGGACATTACCCAGATATAGAATTATTGGACCTGAAATAATATTCACAGGCTGTTTTATTCTCTTGCTGAAGCTTTTACACATACTGTTTTCTTTTTTTTATTTTATTTATTTCCGTATGTGTATGAATGTACTGTCTGCATGCAAGTTTGTGCACCCGTGTCATGCAACGCCGCGGAGGTCAGAAGAGGGTGTCGGATTCCCCTGGAACTGGAGTTCTCCTGGAATTGGAGTTTCAGACGGTTCTCGGCCGCCATGTGGGTGCTGGGGATCGAACCCGGGTTCTCTGTAAGAGCGGTCGGCGCTCTTAACCGCTAGGCCATCTCTCTAGCCCACATACTGTTTTCTAGAGCAGTGACATCTCTCAGCTGATTTGTCCACTGGAAGATAGCTGTTTTCAATAAATGCTAGTTTGTTTGGAAAAAAAAAAAGAATTATTGGGCCAATATAATTCTTTTCATATTTTGAGGACCACATGATGCCATGTTTCACAGTTACATGTTTTCATCCCAACAATTTTATATCTACAAGAATTCCATTTTTTTTTCAGACAGGGTTTCCCTGTAGTCCCAGTTGGCCTGGAACTCACTATGTAGGCCTGGTTGGCCTTGAACTCACAGAGATCCACCTACCTCTGCTTCTTGAGGGCTGACATTAGAGGCATGTGATACCATGCTGGCATGCTATCTGTATAGGATTTGTAATGATTAGATCTTACTAATTAACATAACCATTACTTTTCTTATTTTTCATTTTATCATAAAACATTTGTTTTAGTTACTCCTTGACAATGTAGTCCTGCTGTGGCTTCTCTCACAAAGCTTCTCCTCCTTGACTATCTGAAATGCTGTACCACGTGTCCATCATCCCCTTTCCCTCCTGCCTGCCACTCATGCTCTGGTAACCATCATTCTGCTTTCTACTTCCATTGAACTTCAACTCTTTGGACTCCATAAGTATTCAAGGTCACGCAGCGTTCTTTCTCTACATGGCTGATTTCGCTTAGCACCCTATCTTCCAGGTTCACTCACATAACCACAGTGACAGAGCTGCCTTCTTTTAAAAGGGTTGACTGAACTGCAGTGTACATCTACACCACACTTCCTTTATCCACCCACCGACTGACAGACATTTAGTGTTCATGTCTAAACAATTGTAAAAATGTTGCAACTAAAAACAGCCTGGTACTGGCACAAAAAACAGACCCATAGACCAATGGAACAAAACTGAAGATCCAAACCTGAGCACATACAATTTCAGCCATCTCATATTTGACAAGGGGGCCAAAAAGACACAGTGGAGGAAAGAGAGCATCTTTAGCAAGTGGTGTTGGCAAATCTGGATCACCACTTGTAGAAGAATAAAATTAAACCCCTACCTCTCACCCTGCACAAAAATCAACTCCAAATGGATCAAAGACCATAATGTGAGCCCCAAAACTCTGAAGGTGATAGAAGAAAAAGTTGGCAGCAACCTATAAGACATAGGCATAGGAAAAGACTTTCTAAATCAGACAGCAGGTCGACAATTGACAAGTGGGACCTTATAAAACTCAAAAGCTTCTGTACAGCAAAAGAAATAATCAGGGAAGTGAAGAGAAAACCCACAGAGTGGGAGGAAACCATCACTGCTGATACATCTGACAGAACACTAACTTCCAGAATATATAAACTACTCAAAAAACAAACAAGTAAGAAAACAAATGACTCACTCAAAAGATGGAATAAAGAGCTGAACAGAGACTTCACGAGTGAGGAAATAGAGATGGCAGAGAAACATCTTAAAAAGTGTTCAACATCGCTAATAATTAAGGAAATGCAGGGCTGGAGAGATGACCTAGCGGTTAAGAGTGCCGACCGCTCTTACAGAGGACCCGGGTTCGATCCCCAGCACCCACATGGCGGCCGAGAACCGTCTGAAACTCCAATTCCAGGAGAACTCCAGGTCCAGGGGAATCCGACACTCTCTTCTGACCTCTGCGGCATTGCATGTCACGGGTGCACAAACCTACATGCAGACAGTACATTGATATACATACAGAAATAAATAAAAATTGAAAAAAATATTAAAAAAAAAGAAAGGCCTCTTCTATGTTTATATCCTGGAGGGTACTGCCTATGTTTTCTTTCTTTTTAGTATTTTTGAGTTTTTTGAGACAGGATCTCCCTTTAGTCCTAGCTGGCCTGGAGCTTTGTCCATAGACTAGGCTGGCCTTGAACTCACAGAGATCACCCCTGCCTGTGTCTCCTGAGTGGTGGGATTAAAGGCATGTGCAACCACACCTTGGGAGAAAGATAAGGATCTAATTTCATTCTTCTTCAGGTGGAGATTCAATTTTGCCAGGACCATTTGTTGAAGATGCTGTCTTTCCTCCACCGTCTGTTCTTGGCACCTTTGTCAAATATCAGGTGGCTGAAATTTCATGTACTCATGTTTGGGTCTTCTATTGTGTTCTATTGATTTACACATCTATTTTTGTGTTAGTGCCACACAGTTTTATGACTATAGCTCTGTAATATAATCTGAGATCTTGTATGGTGATTCCTCTAGTGTTGTTCTTTTTGCCCAAGATTTCCTTGGTTATCTCAGATCTTTTTTGATGAATTTTAGGATGAGTATTTCAAGCACTGTGAAGAATGTCGTGGCTATTTTTTTTGTCATGGCTATTTTGATTGGCATTTCATTGAACCTATAAATTGCTTTCAGTAAGATGGCCATTTGCACAATATTGAGTCTACCAATCTATAAGCATAGTTGGTCTTTACATCTCCCTGTGTCTTCCTCTATCTTTCTTTAAAGATTTGAAATTTTCCTTGTATAGGTCTTTTTTTTTAATTTTTTTTATTGGTGCTTTGTACATTTCATACATCATTTTCCAATTCAGATCAGGCATATTTCCCTTTCCCTTCCCCCCTACCCCCACCCCATCCCAGATCATGCATTTTTCCATAACTGTCCTGCATCTTTCTCTCAGTTTTTTTTTTCATTTTTTAGCTATAAGTGATGATCCATGAGTACAAGCATCCTTCATATGAAACCAATTTGCAGGCTGTTGTGCCCAAACCCCCACAGCCCCACCATCCAGCAGGGGGTGAGGGGTTGTATGTTCAATCAAGTTGATCAAATGAGTGTCCAGACTACATTGCTGTAGTTTCACCATTCACCCCAATCGCAGCCCTTACATTCTACCACGCCCCCTCTTCCGCAGGTTGTTCCCTAGGCTTAGAAAAGGGGCACAGGTGGATGAGAGGTAAAACAGTCCACTCTCTCTGGAGCTGTTGACTTGGACTCTGGTCAATTCTGGCTGTTTCCTTTCATGGGCTGACAGTTTGTCCAGGAATAACCTTTCGATCCTACTAATGAAGAACAAGCAATTAGATATATAGGTATTTAAGCAGCACTAATAGTTATGGTAGGTTACTTTAGCATAGACACATGTTTGGATATGTTAATCCATGAATTACAATTTTCCCCCCTGTTAAATATGACAGGGTCTTACTGTGGCTTATAACATCT
>VZQC01006518.1:690877-702285 GCA_009823505.1 Rhizomys pruinosus
ATTTATATCTCCATTTAACTCAGATGCATTACCGTTTTTATCAGAGTCTGTAAACCAATGTTGTTTAATATACACATATTTACTTTTACTAAGTCCTAAGACACCATGTTTCCTGTAGACAGTGTCTAGGCAAAACTGGGTACTAGTTGAACTCACATCAATTATATATGCATTAATCGAATACCTTGTATAGGTCTTTAATATCTTTGATTTATTTCTAAATATTTTTTGGAGGTTCCTGTGAATGGGAGAGTTTCCTTGAATGTTTTTTCTGGTTGTTTATTATTAGTATGTTAGATACTAAAGTTAAATTAGTTGTTAAAACACTACTGATTTTTATAAGTTGATTTTGTAGCATGCCACTTTACTGATAAAGTATTAATTTTTTCTAGCAGAATTTTTTTTTTGGTGTTTTCGAGACACGGTCTCTCTGTAGCCCCAGCTGTCCTGGAACTCACTCTGTAGACCAGGCTGGCCTTGAACTCACAAAGATCCACCTGCCTCTGCCTCCCAAGTGCTAGGATCAAAGGAGTGCGCCACCACTCCTGGCTGAAATTTTTTAGATCTCTTATGTATAATATCATATCATCTGCAAATAGTTTGACCTCTTCTTTTCTAATTAGTACTCCTTTAATTTCCTTCTCTTGTCTTATTGCTCTAGCAAGAGTTTTGAGCAGTATATTGAAAAGGAGTGGAGAGAGTGGACAGCCCTGTCTGATTCCTGATTTTAATGGGAATGCTTCCAGTTTTTTCCATTTAGAATGATGGGTTGGCTATGGGTTTGTTGTATACAGCTTTAATTATGTTGAGGTATTTTCCCTCTAAACCAATTCCTTTTATGACTTTTAACACGAATGTGTCTTGGATTCTGTAAAAGGCCTTTTCTGCATCTACTGAGATGACCATGTGGTTTTGTCTTTAAGTCCCTTTACACATTTTATTACATTTATTGACTTATATGTATTGAGCCAACCTTGAATCTCTTACACATTTTATTACATTTATTGACTTATATGTATTGAGCCAACCTTGAATCTCTGGAATAAAGCCTGCCTGATCATGGTAGATAATCTTTTTGATGTGTGTCTGTATGTTTCACAAGTATTTTGTTGAGTATCTTTGTCTTTGTGTCAATTGATGGCCTATAGTTTTCTTTTTGCTGTATCTAACCTTGTTTTGGTATTAGAGTCATACTGGTTTCATAGTTCTCCATCTGTTTCTATCCCTTTGAATAATTTAAGTAGTATTAGTATTGGATGTAGATCTTTGAATTTCTGGTAGAATTCTGATGCTAATCCATTTGGGTCTGGGCCTTTTTTAGTCAGGAGGTTTTTGTATTACTGTTTCAATTTCCTTACTTTTTATGGGTATGTTTAAGCTGTTGATCTCTTCATGGTTTAATTTATTGCTGTCCATGATTTTAGAGATTTGTCCATTTCTTTTTACATTTTCTAATTTTATGGATTATACTTTTTTTTTTTGGTCTTTTTGAGACAGGGCCTCAACTGTAGCCTCAGTTGTTCTGGAACTCACCATGTAGACTAGGATGGCCTTGAACTCACAGAGATCTGCCTGCCTCTGCCTCCTGAGTGCCCATGCCCAGCCTGGATTATAGATTTTTAAAGAATACCCTTACAACGTTCTGGGGTTTTTTGTGTGTGTGTGTCCGTTGTGATGTTTCCCTTTCTCTTTAATTTCTGACTTGTATTGATTTGGATTTGCTCTTTCTTTCTTTTGATTAACTGGGAAAAGAGTCTGTATATCTTGCTTAACCTTTCAAAAAAACCAGCTCTTAGAGTCATTGATTTTTTTGTATTGTTTTCTTTGTTTCTATTTCATTAATTTCTGCTCTGATTTTTGTTATTTCTTCTCATCTACTGGGTGTGGGCTTAGTTTGCTCTGGCCCTTCCAGAGTCTTGAGTTGTAATGTTAAGTCATGTACATGTTAAGTCATTTACATGTGCTCTTTCTGCTTTTTAAAGATGTAGCCAGGTGTGGTGGTGCACGTCTTTAATCCTAGCACTCCGGAGGCAAAGGCAGGTGGATCTCTGTGAGTTCAAGGCCAGCCTGGTCTACAGAGTAAGCTCCAGGCCAGCTGTGACTAAAGGGAGACCCTGTCTCAGAAAATACCCCCCCAAAAAAACCTTTAAAAAAAGCCAGGCATGGTGGCACACACCTTTAATCCTAGCACTTGGGAGGCAGAGGCAGGTGGATCTCTGTGAGTTCAAGGCCAGCCTGATCTACATAGTGAATTCCAGGACAGCTAGGGCTACAGGGAGACACTGTCTCAAAAAGACAAATAAAATGTAACCATTAAGACCTATAAACTTCCCTCTTAGCACTGCTTTTAAAGTGTTTGAGACGTTTTGCTGTGTTGTATTTTAATTTTCATTTACTTCCAGGAATACTTTTATTTCTTTCTTAATTTATTCTTTGACCCATTCATCATCGAGGAGTGTCTTGCTTGTTATCCATGAGTTCATGTAGCCACTAGAGTTTCTTTGGCTGTTGATTATAAGCTTCCCTATTGCACTGAGGTCTGATAGAATGAATGGAATTATTTCATTTTTTTTGTATTTGTTGATATTTATTTTGTATTCCAGAATGTAGTCAGTTTTAGAAAAACTTGCATGGGATGCTGAATAGAAAGTGTATTTTTTTGGTTCTTGGGTGGAATATTTTGTAGATGTCTGTTAGGTCCATTTCATGTAAGATGTCATTTAATTCAGATATCTCTGTTTATTCTTCATCCAGTTTTCTTGTCTATTGAAGATAGTGGGGTATTAAAGTCACCTACTATCTGTTTTGGAGTTAATCTGTGTTTTATAGTTCTGGAGTACTGTTTTTATAAAACTGGATGCCCTAGAGTTTGGTGCATATATGTTCATGATTGTAATAACATCTTGATCCGTTGTTCCTTTGATTAGAATGAAGTGGCCCTCTCTGTCTCTTCTGATTAGCTTTAACTTGAAGTCTATTTGATCAGATACTAAAATTGCAACACCTGCTTCCTTCTTAGAGCCATTTGCTTGGAATATTTTTTCCATCCTAAGGTAGTTGTCTATCCTTGAGGTGAGATGAGTTTCTTGAAAACAAAATGATGGATTTTCTTTCTTGATCCATTCCATTAGCCTGCATCTTTTATATTGAAACTGCAATTATTCATCCTATGTGGGCGATAGAAGAGTATGCTAGGATTTTTTGTATTTGTGTTTGGTTAGAAAGGGGGAGTTGAGGCCATTGATATTTAGTGTTATTATTGAAATATGCATATTGGATACTGTCATTTTAATTTATTTGTTTGTGGCTCTGTTTTGTGTTTCTGTTACTACACCTTTGTTTTCCATCTGTAGCCTTTATGTATACTCATTCCTTTCTATCTTTTAAAAATTTTTTTTTATTTATTTTATGTGTATGAATGTACTGTCTACATGCAGGTTTGTGCACCCATGTCGTGCAATGCTGCGGAGGTCAGAAGAGGGCATTGGATTCCCCTGGAACTGGAGTTCTCCTGGAATTGGAGTTATGGATGGTTCTCAGCCACCATGTGGGTGCTGGGAATTGAAACCTGGTCCTCTGCAAGAGCAGTTGGTGCTCTTAACTGCTAGGCCATCTCTCCAGCCCCTCTTCTATCTTTTGTATTGCTTCAAGTATTCTTTGTAGAGCTGGTTTGGTAGGCGTGAATTCTTTCCTCTTATTCATGTCATGAAAAATTTTCCATTCCCCTTCAACTGTGATAGAGTTTTGCTGGATAAAGCATTTGGGATTGCCCACACTGAGGTCAAACTCACAACCCTCCTGCCCCAGCCTCCCAAATGCTCTTCCATTAACTTTTGATTGAGCTTGTTTTCTTTAAATACTCTTACAGTATAAGGCCAGATTTTTGACTTAAAAATCATCTTGATAAGGTTCAAATATTTATAGTTATAAAGGATTCTCCTCTTCTCCTCATCATTCTTAATTTCTTTAATCCTCAGATTCCTGACATGAATATTGCAATTAGAGTGCCAGCTTCATGGTATTGTTTAAAGACTCAGTGTCATGACCATGTAGCTCTTTGGCAAGAGTGGTGTGCACACCACTTCCATACACACCACTTCCTGGTGTGTACACCCAGGAAATGTTTCATAAATATTAGCTGCAGTTACTGCTACCTTTGGTGTTAGCCTTGATGTCAGGCGGCCAGGTCCACCTCTGACTAACCATACAAATGTAAGTAAATTTTTTTTGGTATTTTTGAGACAGGGTCTCCCTTTAGTCCCAACTGGCCTGGAGCTTGCTCTGTAGACCAGGCTGGCCTTGAATTCACAGAGATCCACCTGCCTCTGCCTCTAAGGTGCAGGGATTAAAAGTGTGTGCCTAAGTAAATTCTTTTTACTCAGCAATAATAATCACCCTTGAGTAGACTGGCAAGAGCTGAGCCTCAAATGGTTACAAGAAGTAATGAGGCTGAAAATAAGCTACATGTAGGAAGGAGGAAGAAGAGGACACACATCACCCAAGAAGAGAAATCACAGTCACATGGCCACTGAGTATGCACAGAATAAGGAAAGTAGCTAAAAGCAAATTTTCAAACATGGTAGGTTATTAGTTTTTATCTTCTGAGATGCGGGCATGATGGGATTGCATACACAGGGTACTGATGATGGGATACAAGCATACAAGAAAGTCAGGTAGAACTAGGAAGAGCCCTGAGGCCGTCTGGGATCTGATTCGCTCAGGGCGTGGCTTAGATTGCATCAGTTCCAACAGGGTTTCTGCAAGGTTGAGGGTGACTTCTCCAGCCTCAGTATCCCAGCATTGGGAAGCTGTCTTAAAGAATCTGGCTTGCTTTCCTGTTCCAGTGCAGGCCATGGCAGTTGTGGCCTCTGTGCAAAGGAAATGGTGAATTGAGAGTTCACTAGCCTGGACCTTCCGTCAGTTACATCCTGGCCACAAGAGACCGGACAGCTAACATAACTGACCTGAGAAAAAGACGTAGCCACAAAAACATTGGAAGTTTTTTTTTTTTTTTTTTTTTTTTTTGCATGCATACAAACACAGATAAAGAATCGAAAAGACAAAAACCAACACCATCATACATGCCATTGACAATGCTGGAAGACACAAGAAAAAAGGGCCTTTGACAAAATCCACAAGCCATTCATGCTTAAAGTCCGAGAAGGAATGTAGGATTGGATGGATCATTCCTCAATGTATCAAAGCCATAGAATGAAACCCACAGCCAATAGCATCCGAAATGGGGAAATGACAGAAACAGTGTCTTTAAAGGTAGGAACTCCAAAAGGCTGCCCCCCTGTCACCGAACATTCCTTTTCGATATAGTGCTTGGAAATCTTGCTAGAGAAATAATACAAGAAAAGGATATTAAAGGAGTACTAATTGGTGAAAAGAGGGAAGTCAAACTAGCCTATTTGCTGATGATATGGGATTGTTTTACTTGGGGGATGCTAAAAACTCCACCGAAAACTCGCCTATAAACGATTAACAGCTTCAGCAAAGTGGCAGGATAACAAAAATTAACCTGAAAAAAATTAAGGCCTTTAACACCAAAACAATCACTGTAGAAGGAATTCAAAGAGACTTCCCACTCACAATAACCACAAAAAAATAAAATAACCGGTAGAACAAACCTAACCAAAGACACAAAGGCCCTCTACAACAAAAAGTTTAAAACCCTTAAGAAAGAAATTGAAGAAGCCCTCCAGAAGATGGAAGACCTCCATGCCGGGATTGGAAAATTAACATTGTAAAGATGCCCTAAATATGTAGCAAAATTCTTGTATAGATTTAATGCATCCCAATCAAAATCCCCAAGAGTTGCTTCACAGGCTTTGAAACAAAAGTTTTCTTAAATTCATTTGGCAAAACCAAAAGACCCCCCCTGAATAGCCAAATCAACCCGGAGTGAAAAGAGCTACATGAGTAGGATCCTATACCAGATTTCAAACTATACTGCAGGGGCTTAGTCATAAAAGCAGCCTGGTACTTGGCACAAAAACAGACCTGTTGACCAATGGAAACAAACTTAAGAATCCAAATCTGAGCACATACATTTCAGCCATCTCATATTTGACAAGGGGGCAAGAAACAAATGGAAAAATGACAGCACTTCACAGTGTTGTTGCAGAATACTGATCACCACTTGTAGAAGAATGAAATTAAAGCCCCTACCTCTCTCGCCCTGCACAAATCAACTCCAGGTTGATTAAAGACCTCAACGTGACCCCCCAAACTCTGAAGGTGGATAGAAGAAAGTGGTCCAGCAGACTACAAGACTTGGTGTAGGAAAAGAAACTTCCTAAATCATACAGCAGCTGCACAAAAAGTTAAGGTCGACAGTTGACAAATGGGACCTCAATCAACTCAAAAGCTTCTGTACATCAAAAGAAAGCAAGAAAGGAAGTGAAGAGAAAATCCCACAGGGTGGGAGGAAAACCTCACTGCAGATACATCTGACAGAAGCATTTAATTTCACAGAATATATAAACTACCAAAAGACAAGAGAAAAATAACAAATACCCACTCAGTAGATGGAGCAAAGAAATGAACAGAGACGTCACAAGATGAGGATTAGAGATGTCTGAGAAACACCTCAGAAGTGTTCAACCAGCACTAATCGTTAAGGAAAGGCAAATGAAACCACTTTAAGATATCATCTACTCCAATAAGACTGGCTAGGATCAAGAAAACAAATTAATACCAAATGCTGGAGAGGTTTTGGGGAAAAGGAACACTCATCCACTGCTGGGTGGGACATGGTAAACTCGTACAGCCACTAGGGAAAAGGGGTCAGGCCATTGTGAGAAACCCTGGAAAGACTTGGAATGAAACCTTGCCACCCTACCCAGCCATACACTGCTGATTATTCCACTCCTGGGCATGTAACCCTCAAGACTTACGCCACCACAAGAGATACATGCACACGCATGTTTATTGCAGCTCTCTTCAAAATAGCAAGGAGCTGGAACCACATAATGCCCCTCAACTGACGAGTGATAGAGAACCTGTGGTACATCTACCAATGGAGTTCTATGCAAGCAGTAAAGAAAGACGACATTACAAGCTTTGCAGGAAAATGACTGGAGGTAGAAGACATCATGCCTGAGGGAAGTAGACACAGTCCCAGAAAAACAAACGATGAAGGGTATCCCTCATCTGTGGATGCTAGTGCCAATTACCCAGTTGTAAGGATTTCTTGTGTAAGGGCCCCCTGAGCTTTTTGTACAAAAACAGTTGGGCATAATGCATTTTGGAAACAACAACAACAACAGAAAAGACGGCATCAAAGAAACGGATGAAACAGTGAACTTCTGCTCAAAACAGTCAACTTCCCCATGGAAAATATTGAGAAAGACTCAGAGATTGAAAAGCATGTTGAAGAATGCATGAGCTCCTCTGGCGTTTCGGGGATGGGCGGGAACTGGGTCTATTTTGTTAAATAATTAAATAAATAAATAAATAAATAAATAAATAAATAAAAGAAAGGCTGATAGACCCCAGAGGGATGCCTGGGTACACTGACTTGACATGATAGGCTTTGGCACCAATGAAAGAATGCATAGATTCCAGTGGGTGGGGGGAGGCTATGGGAGGAATGCCAACAAGGAAGGGGGTGTAAAGGTGATTAAGATGTTCTATGTAAGATACACACAACACAAAAAAATCAATTAAATGATTGACTTTGTTTACATAAAGTAATAAGGGGGAAATCCCAGTACTTCCCATTGTGGCTTCTTTAACACTATTTCAGTCAATTTATGTTGGGTGGCTCTCCCCTCCTTTCTCAAATTCCCAGAAGACTGTGTCAAGGAACAGCTTCATTCCTCCTTTTCTGGCCACCTTCCTGAATGGAGATGTTATTTTCTCTTTCACATCATGCTTTAGGGATTTGCTTATGGATGTTAGCAGACAGTTTTCCTACCTGCTTCCAGTGGGCTTTCTGGGGACAAGCTCATGAAAGGATCCGTTGGTAAAGTCACTAAGCCACAAAGTAGTGAGACCCTGATCCCACTGAAAAGCAACCTTGACGGTCGTCAGTGTAAATGTCCCAGTGAACTAATGGCGATAGGCTTGATTCTCCTGTGTGTGGCAGCCTCATGTTAGGCTCGAAAGACAAAGGGATGACCATCCCTGCCTTTACTCTCTCTTTTGAGGGGAGAGGGGATCACACATTGACATGAAAAAGGACATAACCTTCAAGGTTATGGAAAATTCAAGTTAAGACTCTGACAGGATAGGGCTGAGGGAAGGGATGGGGGGAACTCCAGAGAGGTAAAGTTTTTTTTGGTCTTTTTTGAGACAAGGGTCTCCCTGTAAGTCCCAGCTTCCCTGGACGTCACTATGTAGACCAGGCTGGGCTTGAACTCAACAGAGAGGCCACCTGCCTCTGCCTCCCGAGTGGCTGGGATTAAAGGTGTGTGCCACCATGCCTGGCCAGATAGGTAAATTTAAAACAAGTCTGGGTGAGGAGACATGGAGGGCTGATGGTCCTGATGTCTCTCTCAAGCAGCGTCAGCAAAATTTCAAAGCCAGAAAAGATCCTGTTTTCTGTAGGCTCCAGGATGTATCTTCATGTATTGACACTGAAGGGCTAGACTACAGACTGTAGTTGCTGCTACCTGAGGGGCAGAGAGAGGCATGTATTCGTGCACATGCGTGCGTGTGGGGTGTGTGTGTGTGTGTGTGTGTGTGTGTGTGTGTGAGATGGAACAAGGTTCTCCTAGCGAGGGTGAGTCTGGGAACGCATCACTTGTTTCTCACTTGTGAATGAACCGCTTCTGTGCTGGTCTCAGTGGAGAGGGCTGGAGCTGGTCGTCTTGGATTCTGGCCACTGAAGTTCACGGCAGAATATGCGACTTCACCTAGAAAGTATGAGCGGCGATCAGTGTCACAGGTCAGAGCCCCACCTTGCCCGTCGTCATCCAACATTGCTGTGCTGCCGTATCTGTGGAACATGGAGTTTGGGAGACAGCCCTTGTCACTCAGTCTCTGCTTGATCTCGTGCTCTGATTCGTGAGTAGCAACGGAGAAAGGTCCTGCTGCTGGTAAGGTCCAAAAGGTTGAACAAGGATACAAGAACTGTCCCTCATATGTCTGCCAGTTACAAGACCTTGATTTTTTTTTTTTTTTTTTTTTTTACCCAGATGTGCTTGTCGGCGACGACGGCAATCAGGAGCAAAGAAGCCCACAGCACCCAGATCATAGGCAAGATAAGCCAATTCTCCCCAGTAGAGAGTGCCCTTGTCCAAAAGAGAGGCAGGAGGGAAGGAGTCAGGATGGCTCCCAGAAATGTGCTTCCCTTAGGCCAGCCTGGCCTAGGTAGAGTGAGCCTGTCTCCAGGGATGTCTCGAGGGACTCTTCTGTAGCTAGGAAGGGTGTGGGAAGTTATGGGACCATTAGATCTGGAGAGATATGAGAAATCCCCTCTCATAGGTGTAAAGTTTAAGAAGGGATGGATTAGTGGTTTATGAACCAGGTCCCTGGGAGAGCAGAGACACGTGTTAAACATTCAGTATTCCCAATAGAGTAAGGGGCTGCGTTACACCTCACGTGATTGGATAACCGAGGGGGAGTGTCTGTTGCTCTCTGACTGCTGACCTGGTTTGCTGTTCCCTTAATAAATATCAGACATTTTGCAGTGGTTATTATACATTCCAGTTACAGACAGCAGGAAGAGGAGAGAAACCTTTAGGCTCTCGTGTCAGCTGGGAGGAGGATGAACATAGGCAATAATATGCGTGGGTAAGTGAGATGTCATTTGGGTATTGTGGTGCATGGAAGGGTCCGCGATAGTCCAAACGAACTATTCTGTGTAGCTAAGGGCCTTCATTTGTCCTCAGGGGAGGTCATTATCGTTTTGCATACCTTGCGATTTGCAGATGCCCATAGTGGTTCGACTTTGTGTAATCCTGGTGCGTGAGCATCCAGGAAAGTTGGCTACAATCTACTGAGCTACAACCACCATTGTGGTAAGGGGATTGATTGATCTTTGACTGCTATCTGCATGACATTTTATGACATTTCACCTGTCTTGGGCTTTTATTTTCCACTGGTAATTCTATTTTTCATTTTTTAGTTGTCCAGAAGGACTTTGATGATTCGGCTGGCATCCTTGAGGTCCCTGTTGCTTTTCCGTGTTCCCTCCTAATGGATCTTCTGTGGTTCACTTTGGATGTAACTTGAATATTCTCTTGGTAACTTTTTGGCCTTAATAGATAATCCCCTTATATCTTTTCCTTCCTGGTAGGCTTCCTGACTGGGGAATAGAGGAACATAAATGTATCCTGTCTAAACCACATAGAAATGGACTCCAGGTCGGGAGCATGCTAGCAGGGTGGAAGCTGGGCAAGCGGACAAAACCGCCGGGGCTCTTGCAGAGCTCACGTCGAGAAGATCCCAGCACCCACAGGGGGGGAGATGGCGGCGGTAGAGACTGTCTAACTCCGGGTTCCGGAGGGGGGAAGACGGATTGGAAGCCCTCTTCTAGACCCGATCGTGGGGGGGCGTTGTGCAGCTGGTTTGCAGACAACGTGGGGTGCACAACCGTGAACAGGTGGTGAATACAAAAGGGGTACAGTGGATAACTAGCAACAGGGGAAAAAGACGGAGGGTTAAAAAATAAAAAGATATATATATTTTTTTTTTTTTTTTTTTTTTAAAAAAGAATGTAAAAAAAGAAATAAAAAACTACAAACAGCAAGTCAGAGAAATAAGAAAAAAGAAAGGAGGGAAGAAAAGGAAGAGAGAAAAGGCGACCCCATGGATGTACAGTTGAGCCAGTGGGTACTGGGGAGGACAGAGCCAGTTCAAAGGCAGAAGAAGTAAAGTGGTCTTTGCCCTCTCCCATGCATGGCACTTAAATCTGAATAACACAGAACAGCAAAGACCCGCTTACCTGATGATTATCATGGAATAAAGTAAACCCAACAAGGCAGCTAACACAGCCAGGCAAGCCATGACTAAAGCCGTGGGGCCAGCAATGACCCAAGCTGAGGGACGAGGACATCCTTGTGCTGGGTGAGCTGTGATGGGAGAAAATAGAGCGAGCAATGAGTATCTCACAGTGGGGTGTCCTGAAGATCTCTTCATCATGCTGACATCTCTACTTCTTCCTGCAGGGAGTATGTTTTCTGCAGGAAGGTGACCAGCGGAGCTGATGTATCAGGTGACTAGCAAGTGTTTCCCACTCATTGTGGGAATCCGAATTCCTGAATTCCATCAGTTTCATCCTGGCAGTCATTGGAAGGGTTTGGGGATGTTAGAAAGGAGATTTCGCACGCCTTTAATCCCTAGCATCGTGGAGCAGAGGCAGGCAGATCTTGTGATTCCAAGGCAAAAGCCTGGTCTACAGAGTGAGTTCGCAGGACAGCTGGGCTACAGGGGAGACCCTGTCTCAAAAAAGACCA
>VZQC01006518.1:706600-770572 GCA_009823505.1 Rhizomys pruinosus
GAGCAAGCCAGTGGACAGCATTCCTCCATGGCCTGTGCTTCAGCTCCTGCCTCCAGGTTCCTGCCCTGAGTTCCTGCCTTGTGCTCCCTGAGTGATGAACTATGAACCAGGAGATGTAAGCTGAATAAACCCTTTCCTCCCCAAGTTGGTGTTGGTCAGAGTGTTTTGTCACAGCAATGGAAGAAAAACTAGAACAACCGCTGAGCCATCTCTCCAGCCCCTCTGTTTTATTCTTTTTGTGTTGCTTTTAGGTTGTTTTACTCTTTATAGACATAGTTTACATGCTAGTCTAAGTCATGTATATCTGACAAAGCCTCTCCTACTTTGTGAAGATTCTGTCCCATCAAGGACTCATCACTGCTATTAAAGCTCCACCCCAATCTTGAGGTCCTTGTTCAATCAAGTTTTTCTGAAATCTATGGTAGACACAGTCCTATCTGGCCTAATGAACTGGGCAGTATATATTGCTCTCTTCATCCCTAGTTCTCTCAGTAGCACTTGCCCCTCTCCTACCATCCTCCACCCCTAGTATTCATGGGAACCTCCATTGGAGATGGCCAAGTATCTCTAAGGCATTGTACAAGCCAGTCCATCAGAGACTGATTTCCCCTGTGTTGTCTCAGGTTATGCAGCCCATGTCTCAAGGAGGGATGGGTGGTTATATTGCTCAGCTTTTCAGCTTCTGCAGCACTTAAAATAATTCCATCTTCCCCCATGTTCCACAGCCTCACAATCCAGTTGGTGAGGAGCTTGTTTGAAGGTCTTTCCCAATTCTAACAACTCCAGTGCTGAGTATTCTCTAATTGCTTTAGTTTCCTGCACTGGGCCATTGCTAAGACCACCATCAGCATGCTGAAACACGGATTTTTCCTTTCCCCCAGGTCTCTCAACTGTAAAAAGTGACAGGTTAACACTTCTACCTCTTTTCCTCTTTTGTGCAATATACTGGCAAGGTCAGAAAATTTCAGTCTCTTCTGGCAGCCTCTTCTATCTGGGATAAATCTTTAATAACATAAAACAAGCTCCAGGCCACCTCAGCCATGGTTTGTTGCAATTCCTGCCCTTGGTTCAATACTCAAAGGCCTTGAAAAGTTTCCTCTAGACCTTCTGCTGTTTTCAAAGCATCTCTATATTCACATGGCAGACCCCACTGGTCAATTAAGCGTGCCACTCTGTGCCACTTAGAAGTGGATGGCCAGCTGGGAATTTCTCCCACCGGCTTTATCTGCTTAACTGACTTCATTTTAGTTCCTTTTCTTAAAGTCCACTGTACAATCCATACCACCACTGCGACACCTGCCAACACTATTCAGACAGTCCATCATGCAAAAATTTCCTCTGCACTTTTTTTTTGTTTTTGAGACAGGGTCACCCTTTAGTCCTACCTGGCCTGGAGCTAGCTATGTAGACCAGGCTGGCCCTGAACTCACAGAGATCTGCCTGCCTCTGCCTCCCACGTGCTGGGATTAAGGGTGTGCACCACCACAACTGGCTCCTCTGCACTTAATTTATTATTTTTTATGTGTATGAGTGTACTGTCTGCATGTAGGTTGGTGCATCCATGTCATGCAAAGCTGTGGAGGTCAGAAGACGGTGTGTCGGATTCCCCTAGAACTGGAGTTAAGGATGGTTCTTAGCTGCCACGGGGGTGCTGGGAATCGAACCCGGGTCCTCTGCAAGAGCAGTTGGTGCTCCTAACCACTGAACCATCTCTCCAGCCCCAGCTTCACTTCGGTTACTGGCTTCTTCCCCCATATCAGAGAGAATCCCATTGCTCTTCTTCCCAAACCTGTCCTCGGCTTGGTCTACCCTGCTAGAATAGTTCAATTTGTCACAGCAAAACTTTCCTTCCCAGTAGACCAACGTGCACTCACTCAAACACACACTTCAGTGGCCATTTTGGGGCCCCACCTCCTGTCTCCCCCTTCAGGCCCACAGACGGACTGAGAATCACAGTATCTAAAAACTTCTGCTAGGGGATTAGAAAAATCGAATAGGTTTTTCCTGCAGAGTGAATGGGGGAAAACTTCACTTACAAGGCCCCTCTGGGTGCTCCTTTCACGTTTATTCTAGGCTGGTTCTCCCGGGACTGTCTGCACAACATGGCGCTGGTGGGTAGAGAGCACCCGGAGCAAGCCCTCTCTGCTTAGGAGCCCTTAGCTCCTCCCCTTAAGTGAGTTGGTTGATCAAGAGAAGTGCTGAATCTGTAGTTCCACCTCTCCTCAGTAGCACCATCCCCAGAGGAGTCTGATGTCTGCAGGCTGATGGCCAGTCCATTCAAAACAACGTCTATTAATTCTGATCTTGAATGAAAAAAAAAGTCTAAATTATTGCCCACACCCCAAACTAGATCAGGCTTCATGTACTGTGTATATTCCTCTGCACCATCCTCTCCTCAGCTTCAGAGTCCTCTGTAAGTGGTTTCTGTATGTACATCTCAAGATCCTATGGTGGATGATGGATTTGGGGGTCCAGGAACACAGGTTCTAGAGGATCCAGGAGATTAAAATTTCACCAAGCCACGGGTAATGAGACATAGTTTATTTTCTCCAGGTGAGGGTACACAGACTACTGGGCAGGTGAACACCAGGGAAAGGTGCATTTTCTATTGGTTGCAAGGACTTTTTTTATAGAAAATCAGACAAAGGTGTCTTCTTGCCAAAACTAGTTATAATAGATTATATCACTATTTGCTTTGGGGGTCCCCAGACATCCAGTGTGAGCCATTGTGTGCTGACTCCCAGCCCTTCATGTGTCTAGCTTTAGCTATTTTGGCTCACACTGCAAATCTACATCGGCACCATGTATCTAAACATACGCAAGCCCTGATGGCCTTGATTCTTTACAAACCACACCTTGGGACACCAGATGATGCATTGCAAAGGGTCCACAGGGACATACCTTGCACCAATTGACCATAGCAACAATATGGGAAACAACAATATATGACTAGGTGACCCATCCCGCGGGTCAGTCGACGGGGTCCTGGAAGAGAAGGAATGAGGGGAAGGGGCAAGAGACGCAAGGAATGGAGACAAGACAGGTTCTGATCAAGTCTCGTTTATTGTAGGAACACAAGTAGAATATAAAGGGCAGGGAATGAGGAAGCATTGCCAAACCACAGGCAGCTCAGTGCTTACATATTGGAAAGAATGTGCAGATACAGATCTTTACTCAAGGCAAACATTTGCAACAGCTCCTGTGATAAGTCACATCGGAGCTCAACCTCCTCGTGACTATTTCAATGCTGGGAAGCTGCTAGTGGAAAATTACTAGATGGCTAAACTCATCTGAGAGCCCCACAACTAGGAAACAAGCTACACCTCCTTAGGATAGATTGGTTCACTTTAGGCTGGTGGAAATGCAATCCCAACATTGTTCTAGGGGTCTCCAATTAAGAGCTGCTTGCAGAATATCTGGGCACACATCAGGCAACACCAGGCATTGTCAGTAGACCTTTCATATTTCTTCCTGGGAGAAGCCTACTCTCCATCGGGGTCTACCTGTGCCTTGGTCTCGCTTCTTGCATGCCAAACTTGCTGGTGCAGCCGCCCAGTGGTAACCTCCCTTCCTGGCTTTAGTATCCACCAAACACAGGTTAACTCATTTGCTTCATCTTTCTGAGGGCTAAGCAGAGGTTTATGGCCTGCAACACAATAAACTCTCTCTCACAGGCCTCTGTTTTCTTGTCAAAAGTTTTCCCAACTGCGATGGCCCTATCAAAGCTGATGGCCCAACCTCTCAATCATGGAAGTGCCATGTGGGGAACCACAGAAAGTCCTCTGTATATGCGTAGTTACTAGTGTACGCATAAAGGGGTGAGGGCTTATTCGTGATTACCAGTCATCTAGCCCTTAATTTAATCCTTTGGCTACTTTGACCAACCCTTTTCTCTGTCCAAATAGTGTTGACGCATAGATGGGCTGACACTGGTGTCCATGGGGCCTGTGGTCCCCTGATGGAACCATTGGTGTGTCAGGTGATTTCACCTGAAGAATATGCTAGAAAATCCTGGAGACATACCTGGACTATTCCTGCTGGCCTGGACTTCATCTTCATCTCCTTAGAGAACTTCTGGTTCCATGGGGCTAACGGAACCTTATTTGGTGACAGTCTATCTTGTCCAGCTAGAATGAGACTACCCACATCTGGACACATCAAACACTCTGATTCGGGCACATTTCCAATTCCAAGACTGCATCAAGTCCACATAAGAATTTCACTTACTTATTGTCTGGTAGCTTGTTAGCTTTGGCTCATATCAGATGACTTCCTGCTGTCACCCAGCTCATGACTGTGAATGTCCTCTCTGAGTCTGTAGTCTCAAGACCTGCAGGCACAGCCTTAGAGGACTGGGTGCTGATGGAAACCAGCTCTTTCATTCCCTCTGCAGTTAAAGAGATGTTATCTGCACCTTTGTCCCAGAGGTACGACCACCAGGTTAGAACCAGTTCTGCAGGTTTCTGTCTTCACTGCCTTCCCAGCTCTCTGTCATAGCACAGGGAGTGTAGGACATATGCTGTATAGCTGTTCTTTTCCCTTGAGCCTAACCATTCTGCCCCAGGGGCTGCTTTGCCCCTATCTTTTGCCAAAATTTCTGTTAAGCAGCAAGATCAGGCAAGGCCTTTCCTTATCACCTGCCTTACCTTCAATAGAGGGTCTCTCCGAGAGCGCACCCTCCAAATCGCTGACAGAATTCCGGCTTCTCCATGGCTCCCAGCTCACATACCTTCACTTCTCACTACAAGGCATCCTCGTGACCAGCCTTCAGTGATGCCTTATAGTGGGAAGTGAAGGTTTCTGACCAGCCTTCAGTGCAGTCAGGAACCACCAGCCTATCTTTCCAGTCGTTATCCATTCTTTTCCTGACAAGATATCTGCCAGGACCTCCAGAGTCTTTTCCTGACAAGATATCTGCCAGGACCCCCAGAGTCTTTTCCTGACAAGATATCTGCCAGGACCCCCAGAGTCTTTTCCTGACAAGATATCTGCCAGGACCCCCAGAGTCTTTTCCTGACAAGATATCTGCCAGGACCCCCAGAGTCTTTTCCTGACAAGATATCTGCCAGGACCCCCAGAGTCTTTTCCTGACAAGATATCTGCCAGGACCCCCAGAGTCTTTTCCTGACAAGATATCTGCCAGGACCCCCAGAGTCTTTTCCTGACAAGATATCTGCCAGGACCCCCAGAGTCTTTTCCTGACAAGATATCTGCCAGGACCCCCAGAGTCTTTTCCTGACAAGATATCTGCCAGGACCCCCAGAGTCTTTTCCTGACAAGATATCTGCCAGGACCCCCAGAGTCTTTTCCTGACAAGATATCTGCCAGGACCTCCAGAGTCTTTTCCAAAGATGAAGGGATTCCTCAGTTTTCTGCTAAGGCCAACTAGCCAAATGCAGAGGTCTAGTTCAGAAGCCAGGAACGGAGGGTAGAAAGGAGCCAGATGATTAAAATGGCAATTGAGACTTGCCTTTCTCCAGAGACACACGGGCCACTTCGCTGGTGCACACTGGGCAAGAGTGCACATGCCTCTGATCTCAAGTACTTTTGTAGGAAATCACATGAAGATGGCTTCTTAACAAAACTGGTTACATGGGGCTGGAGAGATGGCCTAACGGTTAAGAGCTCCAACTGCTCTTGCAGAGGACCCGGGTTCGATCCCTAGCACCCACATGGCGGCTGAGAACCGTCTGAAACTCCAATTCCAGGAGAACTCCAGTTCCAGGGGAATCCAACACCCTCTTCTGACCTCCACGGCATTGCACGACACGGGTGCACAGACCTGCATGCAGACAGTACATTCATACACACAGAGAAAAATAAATAAAAAAATATTAAAAACAAAACAAAACAAAACTGGTTACACAACAGATTACATTACTGTTCACTTTGGGGATGCCCAAGCATCCAGTGTGAGGCATTTGGTGCTGACTGCCGGTGCTCTGTATGTCTACCGTTAGCCATCTTGGTTCCTGCAATTGAACTGCATCGGTGCCATGTTGTCTAAACATAAACAGGACCTCTTGGCCTTAATTCCTGACACCCACCTCCTCACAGAACTTGTGGCAGTTACCTGCAAATGACTGCTCATTGAAATGGGCTTTGCCCATCAGTACACTGATTTCTGTACTGTCACCACAAAATCACTGCCCCCCCCCAAGCCCTTGCTCTGGTAGTCCCAGATTTACCGCATCACCAAAGCCTGCTGATTGTTCTTTTAAGTTTTCTCAGGTGTGCCATCCCTTCCCTCGCCATGATCTTAGCTTCATCAGACCTTCAACACTTATGTGAAGCGCTACTTGACTTTCTTCTGTCTCCATCCTGAAATTTTCCTGCATTGTCACCTTCCTGAAAACTATTTTTCGTCTCCCACTGGATAAACTCAGTGTTCTACTACAGCGTATTTCTTTTTCTCTTTACTATTTGTTTTGTTTAGGTTTGTTTGAGATAGGATCTCATTGTGTACCCCAGGCTCCATTCTAGTTATATCTGTGTCCTGATACACGTCTGCCCCACTACCCTGTTGAGACATACATAAACCTTAGTCCAAATTATATGCCTAAAAACAAATTCCAGCCAGGTGTGGTGGTGCACACCTTTAATCCTAGCACTTGGAAGGCAGAGGCAGGTAGATCTCTGTGAGTTCAAGGCCAGCCTGGTCTACATAGTGAGTTCCAGGACAGCTGGAGCTACAGGGAGACCCTGACTCAAAAAGGTCAAAATAAATAAATAAATAGCAAATATCAAACTGTGACTTCTCCATCGTCTTCGCAGCCATTGCCATACCCTTCATCACAAGAAAGATCACAGAGATCAGAAGCTTTAGCCTTAATATGAGAATATTAGATTCTGACAGAACACAAACTGTGTGCAGTTGACAACATTTTCCTGATGACCCATTTTTATATTCACGCAAGATATGGAAGTGAGATGATAGAGTCTTTACTCCAGGGAGCATAAAGCCTAAGAGAGAAATAATGATAATGGAAAAGAATGATAATACAAATTAAAAGGAGAGAAGTGCCTTAAGAAGACAGAGAAATCAGGGCTGAGAGTATAGCTCAGTGACAGAGCCCTTGCCCAGGACTGTGAGGCCCCGTGTATGCTCTCCAGCATTGAAAAGGTGGTAGACAGACAAAACTAATACAAAATGTTTACAGATTTGAATCACTGAGAAATTTGTTTAAAGAATGATGGTCAGGGCATATTCACAAATTCTAATTTAATTGGTCTGAAGGAGAATGCAAGCAATCATAATTCTTTTTGGTGTTTTTGAGACAGGGTCTCCCTTTAGTCCCAGCTGGCCTGGAGCTCACTGTGTAGACCAGGCTGGCCTTGAACTCACAGAGGTCCACCTGCTTCTGCCTCCTGAGTGCTGGGATTAAAGGCATGTGCCACTACACTTGGATAGCAATCATAATTTTTAAATCTCCCCAAATGCTATTAATGGGTATTCTTGATGATTAGCTGTCAATCTTGAGTCGCTTGAAGACAAGCCACCAGAGACAGCTGTGAAACATGATCTACATAAGGTTAGCCTCTGGGAATGTCTGTAAGAGATTGTCTTGTTTACAATAACTGATATGAGGAGACTCATCTGAATTGTGGGACCATTGCCTGGGCATTCTCCTTGGACTGTGCAAAAGAGAAAGTGACCTGAGTAGAAGCATGGTGGGATAAATTCGACTTTCTTGATAACTTAAACTTTCTTTCGAGTGGACTGGCCATCAGCCAGCAGACATCAGATTTCCCCTGGAGAGACTAGAGCTACTGAGGAGAGGTGGAGGTAAGGACCAGTGACCCCTCCCAACTAGCTAGCCCACGTAGGGGGAGGGACTAGGGGCTCATACGCCAGGAGCACTGGCCAGCGCACTCTCAGATCCCTTCAGTGCCATGTTCTGCGGATTGTCCCAGGAGGACGGTTCAGAGATAAGCATGAGGGAGCATCCAAAGGGACCCTGTAAGTGAAGGTGTCCCCCATTTGCTCTGTAGGAAAAACCCATTAAAACTCCCTGGCAATTCCCTAGCTGAAGATTGCTGAGACTCTGTTCCTCTATCCATCTCTCTGGGCCCAAAATGGACCTGAAGCATGCGTTTGAGTGAGCACAGGCTGCTCTCCCAGGAAGGAAAACGTTGCTGTGATGAGCATGTCTTCACTGTGCTCTGATTTCCAGTTGTGAATGTGATGTGGCCATCTGCTTCCAGCACCTCACACCATGACTTCCTCGCCATGATGGACCATACCCTTCAACTATGAGCCAGAAATAAACTTTCTTCCCAAGTTGCTTTTCTGGGTACTTTACCTAGGAAAAAGGAAAGAAACCAAGAGAGTGTGGTCTCAAGGTAGAGATCTCCCTGCCATGGTAGGATCTGGGCCATGTTTTTTAGCTAGGGATGTCAGACTTACTTAGGGAATTTATCACCACCATCACCACCACCACCATCATCATCATCATCAACAAAAATCCCTAAAAGTAGAACTACCATATATGACTCAGTTATACCACTCCTGGGTAAGTACCTCAAGGATTCTAAGTCAATGTACCACAGATGTGACTGAATATCCATGCTTACTGCCACACTATTCACAGCAGATGAGGTCCAGAACTGGCCTAGAAGCCTGTCCACAGATGAATGGATGAAGAAAACGTGGCATTTATGCCCCAGTAGAATCCATCCAGTTGTAAAGAGGAATTAATTATGACATTTTTCAGGAAAATGGATGGAACTGGAGGTCGTTATGCTAAATGAAGTAAGCCAGACTTAGAAAGACAAACCTTCTGGGCTAGAGAGATGGCCTAGCAGTTAAGAGCACCGACTGCTCTTCCAGAGGACCTGGGTTTGATCTCCAGCACCCACATGGCAGCTGAGAACTGTCTTTAACTCCAATTCCAGGGGAATCCGACACCCTCTTCTGACCTCCTTGGCATTGCATGACACGGGTGCACAAACCTACATGCAGACAGTACATTCATACACATAAAAAAATAAATAAATAAAACTAAAAAAAAAAGAAAGACAAACATTCCATGCTTTCTCTCATATGCAGAATCTAGAGTTAAAATTACATATACATGCATGGTGATATAATGCAACATAGAGTTATATGTACGTATATCTGAAAGCAGAAACAAAACCATAAAGGTGGAGGAAAATGTGTTAAGGGAAGAGGAATGGGGCACAAAGAAGGGCATGGAATATCTGTGCAATGAAAGCAGAGGGCAATTGGGGTGGAAGAAGGGGCCTAACGAGTGGAAGATAGGCTGTGGGAAAAAGAGCAGAGTGCAATGATACAGGTCTCTTCAATGTTCCAGTGAAATGCAATTACTCTAGTATGTGGGAAGGTACAAAAGAGGACAGGGCGGGGCAGTGAGCACATTTGGATCAGAGGAAAGTCAACCAAAACTCGTTATGGAGTAAAATGTGATAAGGAAACCTATTATTTTCTATTCTACATAGAAGAAAAAAATTCCTTATTTCATATGCAAACTAAAAAGTCAATACAAGAAGGAAGAGATTAGATAGATGGAAGACAGTAAGAGAGTGGTGTTCAGGAAAGGAGAATATTTAATATGATATGGACTAAAGCACTTTTTCATTTTTTAATTGAAGTTTTGAGAATTCCATGCATTATTTTGATCATATTTAGACTCTCTCGTGTCTACATTCTCCCCATATCCTCCCCCCTGCCCAATTTCATGTACTCTTTTTTTTTTAAGATTTTTTTAATTTAATTTCATTTATTTCTGTATGTGTATGAATGTACTGTCTGCATGTAGGTTTGTGCATCCATGTCATGCAATGCCGCGGAAGTCAGAAGAGGGTGTCAGATTCCCCTGGAACTGGAGTTCTCCTGGAATTGGAGTTTCAGACGGTTTTCAGCCGCCATGTGGGTGCTGGGGATCAAACCCGGGTCCTCTGTAAGAGCTGTCGGCGCTCTTAACCGCTAGGCCATCTCTCCAGCCCCTCATGTACTCTTTTATAGGCCAATCGAGTTAAATTTCTGACCTCAAATTCCCTTCACCGCAGGCCCATTCCCTGGAGCCTGGTTAACCCATCCAGGGGGAGCAGAAAGTCAGTTTTCTGTTTGTTTTTTTTTTTTAAACAAGTTTTATTGAATATGCTTTTAAATTAAACAATAACATTAAACCTACATAACCATAGTTGTCATTTATTCTCATCATGACTTCCAAAGTTTCCCTAAACAATATACTATCAAATATCAGACCAGGGGCTGGAGAGATGGCCTAGCGGTTAAGAGCACCGACTGCTCTTGCAGAGGACCCGGGTTCAATCTCCAGCACCCATGGCAGCTGAGAACCATGTTTAACTCCAGTTCCAGGGGAATCCGACACCTTCTTCTGACCTCTGTGGCAATGCATGACATTGGTGCACAAACCTACATGCAGACAGTACATTCATACACATAAAAAATAAATAAAAATAAAAAATTAGAAAAAAAAGAAAATGGAACTCTCGGCCCATGCACGTTGTTAAGCTGGGTGTGGTGGCGCACGTCTTTAATCCTAGCACTTGCGAGGCAGAGGCAGGTAGATCTTTGTGAGTTCAAGGCCAGCCTGGTCTACTGAGTGAGCTCCAGGACAGCTGGGGCTACAGGGAGACCCTGTCTTGAAAAAACAAACAAACAAACAAAAAATCAGACCATTGGTCCTCAAAGAATTACAGAACTAAGCTCTGAGATCCCTGGTCACAAAATCTTAATCAGTCAATCAGTATATATCTTTGTTACCATTTTATTTCTTTTTGGTAAAAACATTTAAAAATCAATGATTCAAGCATACACTACAAAATTGTTCATTATGACCACCATGTTGTACATTAGATTCTCAGGGTTTATTTATTCTGGTAACTAAAACTCTGCAGCCTCTATCAATAATTTCTTCCTTCCGGGTTCCACTGTGAAAAGCCATCCCCATAAAACCTTGCTTTATAGGCTTATCCAGTGCACTGTTACCTCACTAGCATCCAATTCACAGCCAAGAGCCTGTACTTTATGCTTTGAACAAAGCTTATAAAACAATGTGTTTTCTATTTGAAGCATGTCACAGCCTTCTTGCACTCCAGTAGTCTAAACCACACTTCAACTCTGTGCTTTGGGAACATCTATCTCAGCCTTTGATGTACATGATTCTACTCTTAGCTTTTTTTTTTTTTACACTCCTTACATATAACAAGTTTACAAAGTCTGAAGTCAAACTATAATTGCAAAACATTTAGGGATTCACAGTTTAACCATAAGCTAGTATACAGATATATATTCATACCCATATAAATATATATAATATATAACTTTACATTCCTAAATTACGTAGCATGTTGATGTATATTTTAATGTACAGACGCCACTGGAGGGAGAGGTGTGTTACCCGATCGGCCCTCGCTCCTGGCTCGTTCTCCTTCTGGTCCTCAGCTAAGACTGCAGCCATGCCAGTAACAGTGACCAGAGCCACTATCGCTACCACATCCAGAACCTCCAGTGTGGTGGGATCCTCTCGGGCGCTGACCCAGCCCCTGGGCCTCCTCCACCTGCGTGGCTTTCTCCCTGGTGGCCAGTTGTGGGCACCTGGCAAGGGCCCATGGGCAACTGGTCCATGTTCACTTGGTGCTTCTGCTTCGCAGTGACCCTCGTCATCCTAATTGTGGAGCTAGCTGGCATCCGGCCCCGCTTCCCTCTGTCCTGGCATAACTTCCCCAGCACCTGCACCTGCTATGCAGCCCTCTTCTGCCTGTCCTCCTCCGTCATCTACCCCACCACCTATGTGCAGTTTGTGGGTCACGGAGGTTCCCGGGACCACGCCATCGCTGCCACCACCTTCTCCAGCATCGCCTGTTTGGCTTATGCCGCCGAAGTGGCCTTGACCTTGGTGGCCTGTATCATCTTTGCCTTCATCAGCGATCCCGGCCTGTATCAGAGGGAGCCGGCTCCGGAGTGGTGCGTGGCCATCTGCTTTATCCTAGCCGCGGTGACCATCCTGATGAACTTGTGGGAGTGCACCAACCTGCTGCCCACCCCGTTCCCCACCTTCCTGTCAGGCCTGGCCTTCCTGTCTGTCCTCTTCTATGTCAGTCCTCTTGTCCTCTGGCCCCTCTATCAGTTCAGTAAGAAGTATACCGGCCAGCCCTGGAGGTCCATGGATGTGGGCTGCACTTACAGACACCCGTACTCCGTGTGTAACCGGGACCACCGACTGGCCGTGGCCATCCTGACAGGCATCAACCTGCGGGCCTGTCTGTTAGATCTGGCACATTCTGCCCGGCTGGTGTTTATCAAGGCCTAAGATTCACACGGGGCTCCCTTCCCCAGCCCTGCTTCCAACCTCTTCATTTAATGGCCTGAGGTTTTGGTACTGAGTCCGCTCCTATTTCCTACGGTTCTTTCTTCCCAATTTGTGTCTTCTTCCGGATTTATTGCTCTTTGCCCGCCCTAGCTGTGCCTTAGTCAGTATGTATGTGTGCGGGTGTGTTGAACGAGGTTGGGGGTGGGTAGTGTAAAGTGCACCTCCCCTTTAAGTTTTCAAGAACAAACAACTCTAGGAGGTCAATAATTCCCAGTGGGCAGGAGGCTTTAAGCACAGACCTTGGGTCCCTGTGCCGCTGCCTGTCTTTATGCCCAAGATTGGCTCCAGAATTTTTGCCAGGCTTACTAAAAACCCACTGCCTAGATGGGTGCCTATCCTAAATGAAGCAAAAGGTGCATTGATTGTTGTCGCTATAATCAATGTGATATTACTGACCAGTTACTTACTTTGATTTACGTATAAGGATTTGGTATTAGGAACCACAAATGAGGGTTAACATACATTGTTTTTCTGAGGCTGTGTTACTTCACTTAACATAATAGCTTCCAGTTTCATCCATTTGCCTACAAATTTCATGATGCCAACTTCTTCACCACTGCATAAAACTCCATTGTATAAATGTCCAGCATCTTCATTATCAGCTCATCAGCTGAGGGATACCTGGGCTGCTTCCAGCTCTTCCCTAGTGTGAAAAGAGCAGCAATAAATATGGTTGTGCACGTATCTCTGCTATAGGAATGCATCCTTTGGGTATATAACTAGGAGTGGTATAATTGGGTCAAATGGCAGGTTCATTTTTAGTCTTTTCAGAGTTCTCCACACTGCCTTCCGTAGGGGTTGCGCAGGTTTGCACTCCCACCAGCAGTGAGTGAGTGTTCCCCTTTCTCCACACCCTCTCTAGCATTTGGTGTCATTTGTTTTCTTGATCGTAGTCAATCTTAACTAGTGTGAGGAAATCTTAAAATGGTTTAAGTTTGCATTTCCTTAACTACTAATGATGTCGAACACTTTTTGTACATACTCTATAGTCTTTTATTTTAATTTTTTATTAATTTTATTTATTTCTGTATGTGTATGAATGTACTGTCTGCATGCAGGTCTGTGCACCCGTGTCGTGCAATGCCGCGGAGGTCAGAAGAGGGTGTCGGATTCCCCTGGAACTGGAGTTCTCCTGGAATTGGAGTTTCAGACGGTTCTCAGCCGCCATGTGGGTGCTGGGGATCGAACCCGGGTCCTCTGTAAGAGTGGTCGGCACTCTTAACTGCTAGGCCATCTCTCCAGCCCCTATAGTCTTTTTCATATATGTGATAGAGTACATTGAATTGGGCACAGGCTGTAAATAGTGGAGGAGATCCTGATACCATCAAATTCTAATGTATTACCAATCGCAAAAACCTCAATACAAATCTACAAAATGTATTCTATAAATGTGGTTAATTTTGTAAAATTCCTTTAGAGTATTGTCACAAATTTATTTTAATATTATTTTTTAAATACTTTTACTGATGGTTTGTTTATTTCGTACATTGTCTTTCAGTCCAATTTAGACACATTCCCCTCTCCCTGCTCCCCCCCCACCCTAGTTCATATCTTATGCCATACATGTCATGCATCTTTCTCTCAGTCTTTCCAAAGTTTTTCTCTACAGAGGCTTGTGGTTTGGGGCAGAATTTCACTGTATCAGTCAGTTCTTTGACCCAGTTTTTATGTTATTGTTGTTCCCTCCCCTTTGTATTGTTCTAACATATGCCTATATAACCATCACCTATGTATCAAAATTATGATCTCTGAGAATAAACTGCATGTTAGTTCCAAAATATGTTTAGGCATTCACATTTTTCCCCTTTGCTTTTTATTTTTTGTCTTTTTGAGACAGGGTCTCCCTGTAGCCCCAGCTGCCATGGAACTCACTCTGTAGACCAGGCTGGCTTTGAACTCACAGAGACCCACCTGCCTCTGCCTCCTAAGTGCTGGGATTAAAGGTGTGAGCCACTACACCTGGCATTATTACTCTAAGATATGAATACATACCTTCCACCCATATACAGTAATTATGATGTCTGAAGATAAGTGATAGGTCAATTCTAGAGCCTGTTAAGAGATTCACATTATACAGTTAATATCAGATAAAAAGAAATATAACAATAACATTTTTCAGCTTGCCTTTCAACTGGGGATTTGGTGCTAGCATCCACAAATGAAGGAAACCATTCACCTTTTTTTCTGGGACTGTGTTACTTCACTTAGCATAATGGCTTCTAGTTCTATCCATTTACCTGCAAAGTTCACGATGTCATCTTTCTTTACTACTGCAAAGAACTCTATTGTGTAGATGTACCATATTTTCTTTATCTACTCATCAGTTAAGGGTCATTTGGGTTGGTTCCAGCTCTTCACTATTGTGAAGAGAGCTGCAATAAACATAGATGTGCATGCATCTTTGCAATAGGTTGAGTCTTGTGGTATATACCCAGGAGTGGTATGACTGGGTCAGGTGGTAGGCTCATTTTGAGTCTTTTAAGGGTTCTCCACACTGCTTTCCATAGTGGTTGCATGAATTTACATTCCCACCAGCAGTGGATGAGTGTTCCCCTTTCACCACAACCTCTCCAGCATTTGGTGTCTTTTGTTTTCTTGATCTTAGCCAGTCTTATCAGAGTGAGATGATATTTGAGAGAGGTTTTAATTTGCATTTCCTTAATTATTATCAATGTTGAAAACTTTTTAAGATGTTTCTCAGCCATCTTTACTTACTCACTTGTGAAGTCTCTGTTCAGCTCTTTACTCCATCTCTTGAGTGGGTCATTTGTTTTCTTCTTTGTTTTTTGAGTAGTCTATATATTATGGATGTTAATGCTCTGTCAAATGTATCACTGTTGAAAGTTTCCTCTCATTCTGTGAGTTTTCTCTTCACTTCCTTTATCGTTTCTTTCACTGTACAGAAGCTTTTGAATTTGATGAGGTCCCATTTGTCGACTGTTGACCTTATTTCCTGCACAGCTGCTGTTTGATTTAGAAAGTCTTTTCCTATGCCTATGGCTTGTAGTTTGCTGCCAACTTTTTCTTCTATCACCTTCAGGGTTTTGGGTATCACGTTGAGGTCTTTGATCCACTTGGAGTTGATTTTTATACAGGGTGAGAGGTTGGGGTTTAATTTTGTTCTTCTACAAATGGTGATCCAGCTTTGCCAACACCATTTGCTGAAGATGCTAACCTTCCTCCATTAAGCTTTTGTGGCCCCTTTGTCAGATATGAGGTGGCTGAAATTGTATGAGCTCAAGTTTGGATATTCAATTTTGTTCCATTGGGTCATTTTTTTTTGCCAGTACCAGGCTGTCTTTATGACTATAGCCCTGTAATGTAGCTCGAAGTCTGATAAAACAATCCCCCCTGTATTTCACTTTTTGCTTAGGGTTGCTTTAGTTATTCAGGGTCTTTTGTTTTTCCCATATGAATTAAAGGATTTTTTCCCCCAAGTCTGTGAAGAAACTCATGGGGATTTTGATTGGGATTGCATTGAATCTGTGCATCAATTTGGGTAAAATGGACATTTTTTACTATATTAATTTTTCCAATCCATGAGCATGGGAGATCTTTCCATCTTTTGCTGTCATCTTCAATCTCCTCCTTCAGGGGTTCAAATTTTTTGTTGTAGAGATCTTTGGTGTCTTTGGCTAGGTTTGTTCTCAGGTATTTTTATTTTATTTTATTGTAGCTTAATTTATCTATTTTTTATTGATATTTTGTGCATTTCAGACATCATTTTTCATTTCAGTTCAGGCATATTCCCCTTTCCCTTCCCTCCATCTCACCCCACCCAACCCCAGATCATGCAGTCTGCCATAACTGTACTGTATCTTTCTGTCAGTCTTTTTTCTTTTATGCTTAGGAATTCACATTTTCCTCCATTAATTTTATATTACTCTAAAAGATGGATACATACTCTCCACACATATACAGTAATTACAGAGTCTGAAAATAATTGGTGGGTGGATTCTAGAGCCCATTGAGAGATTCATGTTATAACAACATAGCTGCTTTCAGATAAACAGAAATATAACAATAATAATGTCATTCAGCTTGCCTTTCATCTGGGGGCTTTGGTGTTAGCATCCACAAATGAGGGAAACCATTCTCCGTTTGCCTTTCTGGGACGGTGTTACTTCACTCAGCATAATGGCTTTGAGTTCCATCCATCTACCTGCAAAGTTCATAATGCGATCTTTCTTTACCACTGAATAGTACTCCATTGTGTAGATGTACCACATTTTTGTCATCCACTCGTCTGTTGAGGGGCATTTGGGTTGGTTCCAGCTCTTTGCTATTGTGAAGAGAGCTGTAATAAACATGGATGTGCATGTATCTTTGCAGTAGGATGAGTCTTTGGGGTATATACCCAGGAGTGGTATGACTGGGTCAGGTGGTAGGCTCATTTTGAGCCTTTTAAGGGTTCTCCACACTGCTTTCCATAGTGGTTGTACAAGTTTACATTCCCACCAGCAGTGGATGAGTGTTCCTCTTTCCCCATAACCTCTCCAGCATCTGTTGTCTTTTGTTTTCTTGATCTTAGCTAGCCGTATTCGAGTGAGATGATTTCTGAGAGTGGTTTTAATTTGCATTTCCTTAATTATTATCGATGTTGAACACTTTTCAAGACTTTTCTCAGCCATCTTTAATTCCTCACTGGTGAAGTCTCTGTTCAGTTCTTTACTGCATCTTTTGAGTAAGTCATTTGTCTTCTTACTTCTTTGTTTTTTGAGTAGTTTATATATTCTTGATGTTAATGCTCTGTCAGATGTATCACTGGTAAAGATTTCCTTCCACTCTTTGGGTTTTCTCTTCACCTCCTTGATTGTTTTTTTCACTGTACAGAAGCTTTTGAGTTTTATGAGGTCCTATTTGTTGACTGTTGACCTTACTTCCTGTGCAGCTGCTGTGTGATTTAGAAAGTTTTTTCCTACGCCTATGTCTTGTAGGTTGTTACCAACTTTTTCTTCTATCACCTTCAGGGTTTTAGGCTTCATGTTGAGATCTTTGATCCACTTGGAGCTGATTTTTGTACAGGATGAGAGGTTGGGGTTTAATTTTGTTCTACAAATGGTGATCCAGATTTGCCAGCACCATTTGCTGAAGATGCTATCCTTCCTCCATTAAGCTTTGTTTGCTCCATTGTCAAATATGAGGTGGCTGAAATTGTATGAGCTCAAGTTTGGATCTTCACACTTGTTCCATTGGTCAACAGGTCTGTTTTTGTGCCAGTATCAGGCTGTCTTTATGACTATGGCCCTGTAATATAGTTTGAAGTCTGTTAGGGAAATCCCCCTGTATTGCATTTTCCACTCAGAGTTGCTTTAGCTATTTGGGGTCTTTTGTTTTTACATATGAATTTAAGGATCCCCCCCCAAGTCTGTGAAGAAGCTCATAGGGATTTTGATTGGGATTTCATTGACTCTGTATATCAATTTGGGTAAAATGGACATTTTTACTATATTAATTTTCCCAATCCATGAGCATGGGTGGTCTTTCCATCTTTTGATGTCGTTTTCAATCTCCTCAGGGGTTTAAAATTTTTGTTGTAGGGGTCTTTGGTGTCTTTGGCTAGGTTTGTTCCCAGGTATCTTATTGTTTTTGAGGCTATTGTGAGTGGGAAGTTCTTTTTATATTCCTTGTCCAATTGTTTATTGTTGGTATAAAGAAATGCTACTGATTTTTCTAGCTTAATTTTGTAGCCTGACACTTTACTAAAACTCTTAATCCTATCTAGAAGTTTTCAGGTGGAGTTTTTAGCATCTCTTAGGTAAACTCTCATATCATCTGCAAAAAAGGGTAGCTTAACTTCTTCTTTTCCAATTAATACTCCTTTAATTTTCTTCTTTTGTTTTATTGCCCTAGCAAGTGTTTCGAGCATTATGTTGAAGAGGAGTGGCGATAAGGGGTAGCCTTCCCGGGTTCCCACCTTTAAGGGAAATGGTTCCAATTTTTCTCCATTTAGGAAGATGTTGGCAGTGAGTTTGCTATATATGGCTTTGATCATGTAGAGGAATGTTCCTTTCAGTCCTATTCCCTCTAGGACTTTAAACATGAAGGGATGCTGGATCTTGTCAAAGGCTTTTTCTGCATCAATTGAGATGATCCTGTGTTTTTTGTCTTTAAGTCNGTGCCTTTAATACCGGCTGGGAGGATAACTCCGCCCCCACAGCCACTAAATCTAATCAAGCCAAAGACCACACCTTTAATCCCAGCTGGGGGGATAACTCCAACCTCACAGCCACAAAGGCCAATCAAACCAAAGACAGCAGGACCAAACGATCAGCAATCAGCTCGCCAAGGCACTCAGTTCCTACCTGTCTCCCCCTCTTCCTGCCGCTGGGCTCAGGAGATCTCGAATCCAATTTGATCATGATGGATAATCTTTTTGATGTGGGTCTGTATGCGGTTTCTGAGTATTTTTTTGAGAATTTTTGTGTCTATGTTCATTAATGAGATGGGTCTATAGTTTTTCTTGGTTGTGTCTTTTCCTGCTTTTGGTATTAGAGTGATGCTGGTTTCATAGAAGGAATTTGGGAGATTTCCCTCTGTATCCTTCTGAACAGTTTGAGTAGTAATGGTTGTAAGACCTCTTTAAATGTTTTATAGAATTCTTCTGTGAAACCATATGAGCCTGAGCTTTTTTTAGTTGGGAGGTTTTTTATTACATCTTCAATTTCCTCAAATATTATGGATCTGTTTAAACTGTCAATCTCTTCTTGGTTAAGCTTTCTTGGTTCCCAGGTTTTCAGATATTCATCCATTTCTCTTAGGTTTTCAAATTTAGTAGAGTATAGGTTTTTGAAGATTCTTGTATGATTGTCTCGATCTTTTCTTTGTTGTGATGTTTCCCTTTTCATCGTGAATAGTGTTGAATTGGAGTTGCTTGCTCTTTCTTTTGGTTAACTGGGCAAGAGGTCTATTTCGTTTATTTTTTCAAAGAAGCAGGTTTTGGATTCATTGATTCTTTGTCTTGTCTTCTTTGTTTCTATTTCACAGATTTCTGTTCTGATTTTTGTTATTTCTTTCTTCCTGTCTGTTGTGTTTAGGGTTCATTTGTTCTTGTCTCTCAAGTGTTTTTAGCTGCAGTGTCAGGTCATTTATTTGTTCTCTTTCTGTTTTTTTAATGTGGGCACTTAGGGCTATAAATTTCTCTCTTAGGACTACTTTTATGTATCCCACAGGTTTTGTTGTGTTGTATTGTCTTTTTTGTTCAATTCCATGAGTACTTTTATTTTGTTCTTTCTTTCCTGACCCATTCATTATTCAGGATTGTGTTGTTTAGTTTCCATGTGTTCTCGTAGCTAGTAGGGTATATTCTGGCGTTCACATTGAGCTTTATTGCACTGTGGTCTGATAGAATGCATGAAATAATTTCAATCCTTTTGTATTTGTTGAGATTTCTTTTGTGTCCCAGTATGTGGTTGATTTTGGAGAATGTTCCATAAGGTGTTGAGTAGAAAGTATATTCTCTGGTGTTTGGGTAGAATATTCTGTCCATTTGTTGTATTGTATTGTGCAGTTCCAATGTCTCACCCTAGACTACTATACCCAGCAAAAATGTCAATTATAGTTGAAGGAGAAAGAAAAATCTTTCATGGCATAAATAAAATGAAAGAATACGTGTAAAAAAACCCCAACCCTTCAGAAAATACTCAAAACAATTCAAAGAACAGAGGAAAGGAGCAACTATCCCTAAGCAACTAAAGAGAGAAATTAACAAAAGCATAACAGAGTAAACACAAACCTAGACCAAGAATGCAAACAAGAAATAAGGTGAAAGGAAGCAACACACATCTCTCAATCATAACCTTAAATATTAATGGTCTAAACTCCCCAATCAAAAGACATGGACTGGGGGCTGGAGAGATGGCCTAGCGGTTAAGAGCGCCGACCGCTCTTGCAGAGGACCCGGGTTCGATCCCCAGCAACCACATGGCGGCTGAGAACCGTCTGAAGCTCCAAATCCAGGAGAACTCCAGTTCCAGGGGAATCCGAGACCCTCTTCTGAACTCCGCGGCGTTGCACGACACGGGTGCACAGACTTGCATGCAGACAGTACATTCATACACATACAGAAATAAATAAAAATTAATTTAAAAAAATTAAAAAAAAAAGACATGGACTGGGAGAATGGATTAGGAAAGAGAGTCCATCTATATGCTGTCTACAAGAAACTCATCTCACCCTCAAGGACAGACCCCACCTTAGAGTGAAAGGATGGAAAAAATATTCCAAGCAAATGGTACCAAGAAACAAGCTGGAGTGGCTATTCTAATATCAGACAAAACAGACCTCAGAGTAAAATTAATCAGAAGAGACAAAGAGAGTCATTGCATCCTTATCAAAGGAACATTTAATCATGAAGATTTCACAATCTTAAATGTTTAGCCACCAAACTTGGGTGTACCTAACTTTATAAACACTACTCTGCAGGACCTCAAGACACAGATTAATCCCAGCACACTAATAGTGGGGGACTTCGACACCCCACTGAGCCCCTTGGATAGATCAACAGGACAAAAAATAAACAGAGAGACATCGGAACTGAACAATACAATACACCAAATGTTGAACACTTTTTAATGTGTTTCTGAGCCATCTTAACTTCTTCTCTTGAGAAGTCTGTGTTCAGATTTTTAGCCCATCTTTTAATTGGGTCATTTATTTTCTTGGTCCTTTGTTTTTTGAAAAATTTATATCCTCTGGATATTAAACCCCTGTCAGATGTGTCGCTGATGAAGATTTTCTCCCACTCTGTGGGTTTTCTCTTCACTTATTTGATTGTTTCTTTTTCTGTACAGAAGCTTTTTACTTTCATGTTGATTGTTGACCTTAATTCCTTCACAACTGCTGTCTGATTTAGAAAGTCTTCTCGGGGCTGGAGAGATGGCCTAGCGGTTAGGAGCGCCGATTGCTCTTACAGAGGACCCGGGTTCGATCCCCAGCACCCACATGGCGGCCGAGAACCGTCTGAAACTCCAATTCCAGGGGAACTCCAGTTCCAGGGGAATCTGACACCCTCTTCTGACCTCCGAGGCATTGCACGACACGGGTGCACAGACCTGCATGCAGACAGTACATTCATACACATACAGAAATAAATAAAAAAAAAATAATAGAAAGTCTTCTCCTACACCTATATCTTGTAGGTTACAGCCAATATTTTCTTGTAACCTTTACAGAGTTTCAAGTTTCATATTTTAGAATTGGCTTTTGTATAAGATGAAAGGTAGTAGTTTAATTTCATTCTCTACAGAAGGTGATCCAGTTTTGCCAGCATGATTTGTTGAAAATGCTACCTTTTGTCCAATGAGTGTCAAATATCAGATGGCTGAAATTGTATGTACTCATGTTTGGGTCTTTAATTTTATTCCATTGATCTATGGGTCTATTTTTATGACAGTACCATGCTGTTTTTATAACTATAGCTCTGTAGTAGAGATTGAAATCTGGTCAGTTTTCAAGGGGATGATTTGAATATTTTTAATTATTAAAAATTTAAAAGATGTGGCCTTTTGTATTATCTTTCTTCTGAATAGCATCTCCTTTGCTGGTTATGGTGGTGTGTGCCATACCTTGGGAGGCAGAGGTGGGTGGGATCTCCGTAACTTCAAGTCCAGTCGGGTCTACATAACAAATTGCAGGGCAGATAGGGCAACACAGGGAGACCCCCCAAAAACACCCCAGAAAAATCTATCAAAATACTTCCTAATTTCTCTCAATACATTTGGAAGGAAAGACCCAAACTAGTTGTTACAGACTCTCAGCCACAGCAGCCTGCTTCACGTGTGTGGCTTTGCCAACATCTTCTCAAATGTGGTACTCTCCATTAAAACATGCTAAGACCTGTTACATGAAATGCACGAAAACTCAATTAAAAATATATTAACATATCTCCTCCCTTCAGCTGGTGAGATGGCTCAGCAGGTAAAGACCCTTCCAGCAAACCTGGGGAACTGAGTTTGGTCCTGGAACCCATATGTTGAAAAGAGAACCAACTCCTATAAGTCATTCTCTAGTCTTCAGGCACAAATACATGAATGAAATAAATACAATTGGCTCTTACCAGCTCTTTTCCATACTTGGCGCCACATATATTAAAACTATTGATTCATATCATGTTTGAAACAGACTGTATTCTTCACATTTGGGTCTTTCAAAGTGGTGTAAATAGTTGCTAACTTAAACTCCTGTGGAGATATACTAAGAGCTGCCATCTGTCACTCTTTCTTTTGCTTGCTTGGTTTTAATTTTGAAAGAGGAAGTTGACTTCTTGCTTTGTTTTAGGTTTGCTTATTTTGGTTTGGTGGTTGGTTTAATATTTTGTTAAACAGCATCTTTGTGTGTGTGTGTGTGTGTGTGTGTGTGTGTGTGTGTGTGTTTGAGACAGGGTCTCCCTGTTGCCCCAGCTAGCCTGGAACTCACTCCATAAACCAGGTTGGCCTTGAACTCAGAGATCTGCCTGCCTCTGCCTCTCAAGTGCTGGGATTAAAGGCATGGGCCACCACACCCCGCTTAATGATGGTTGTTAGTCGCCATGTGGGTGCTGGGAATCGATTGGGTCCTCTGCAAGAGCATTCGGTGCTCTTAGCCGTTAGGCCATCTTTCCAGCCCCTAAACAGCATCTTATTCTGTAGCCCAGTCTTGCCTGGAACTCGTGATCCTCCTGCCTGAGCCTTGTGGTAGTAGGACCTCCCCCTCCCCATCCCCTTCCCCAGTCCAAGAACAATGAAAAGAAATCTAACATGATTTGTTTTTGGTTCTGTGTTAATAGGTTGCTCTATGGCTGGTGATGAGTTGTCTCCATTAACAACATTCTGCTGAATGCACAGGGACAGCTAAGGGGCCTAGGTCATAGCAAGCACTTAGCTCCAAACAGAGCTGAAGGGAACTGCCATGTGACCCTGCATTCCCACTGCTGGGTACACACTCAGAATGCTAAAGAGACTCAGAGATCTTCCTGCAGCATCACAATAGGCAATCAATGGAAACAATTCATGTGTCCAAGAACAGGTGAACACAGATAAACACGCAGACACAGCACCACGATATTCAACAGTTGAAAAAGCAAAGTTCTGGAGCCAGATGTTGTGGCTCACACTTGTAATCCCAGCATTTAGGAATCTGGAGTAGGAAACTTCTTAACCTTCCAGGTCAGTCTTGGCTGTAGAGTAAGAGTTCTATTTCAGAAGACAAATAATAATAACAATAGCAGTAATAAGTATAGCAGAAAAATAAAATGAAATTCTGATACAGGCAACCAGCAAGGTAAACCCAAGACATTTTTAACAAGAATTCAAAAGGCTTAGTTTAGGGACTGGAGAGTTGACTCAATGTTTAAGAGCTCTGGCTGCTCTTGCAGAAGACCCAGGTTCAAATACCAACATCGACATGGCGGCTAACTATCATCTATAACTCCAAGTCAAGGGCATATGACACTCTCTCCTGACCTCCACGGGAATTGCAGTGCTTGGATTTACTTATACACATGCAGGTGATATACTCATACATATAAACTAAAATAAAAACAATAACTAAGAGACAGGGGAGATGGCTCAGCAGTTAAGAGCACTGGCTGCTCTTGCAGAGGACCCAAGTTTGATTCCAAGCACTTATACAGCAGCTAACAACCCGCTGTAACTCAGCTGCAGGGGAACCAATGCCTTCTTCTGACCTCCCCAGGCATTGCATGACATGAGCACACTTACACACATACAAACAACACACTTATAACTAAAAATGATAAAGGTTTAGGTTAGTAAGACTTCATTTTTTAAAAATTAATATATAATATATTATCTTATATTATTACAAGATTTTATGTTACTACTCAAAATCTAGACCCTATCTGCCAAACATATTTTTCATCTTTTCATCAGTCTTTCTCAAAATTCTCCTTGTGGAAGTTGGCTGTTTTGAGCAGAAGTTCACCATTTCAGTCAGTTCTTTGACACAGTCTTTTCTGTTGTTGTTGTTGTTGTTGCTCTTTACAATATGCATCACTCCCAACTACTTGGACAAAAGCTTAAGGGGCCGTGCACAAGAAATACTTACTACTAGGTAATTGGTGCTAGCTAGCGCAAATTTGTCGTTTGTTTTTCTGGGAGTGTGTTTGTTTTTCTGGGACTGTTACTTCACTTAACCTAATATCTTCTAGTTCCATCTATTTACCTGCAAAGTTCATGATGTTGTCTTTCTTTACTGCTGCATAGAACTCCCTTGTGTAGATGTGTAAGACGTCATTTTTATTAGGTATCAAGAATAGGCTAATTCACAGGGAGAGGAAGTAGAGTAGAGGTCAGCTGGGCTGGAGGGTCAGGAGGAGATATTGCTCAATGGTCACAGCTTTAGTTTAGATGATAACATCTGGAGCCAGCAAGGATAGCTGCACAACTGGCTGTAGCTAATGGCATTTGTTTGCATGCTTATCTGGTTAGGATATCGCTCCTGTTATAATTTAATATGGTCTTTACAGAAGAAGAAAAATGACATCCATTTGATGAGACAATGCTCAGTATACTCACGTGCATATTCACCAGAAACCTTTGGACAAAGAACACAAGGGTTTAGAGATAAGAGACAGAGCAACCAAGTGTAGCACAGGCCATGCAATGTGTCCTCTCCTTGAGTCTCAAGAGTCAGTCCCAGGACTTTCCTTTGAAACTCAGGCTCTCCCTGAGGCTCCTCACTCTGATGCACTCTCCCCAGACTCCCCAACGATGCCTAGACTCACCTAGACTCTCTGCACTGGATGGGGTTGTGAAGGCCTGGACAGCCACAGTGAACAGGATGTCTATGCTTGTAATCTGGGGGTTAAACTCACCTGTGTCCAGGTGACAGGCCAGTTCCCAGCATTTGGGCTGGTCATCATCTCTGTCATAACCCTAAACACGAGCTTCGGATCTAGTGATCACCAGAGAATGACATCAGGACACATAATCACCACTCAGAAAATTATTCTCATGAGACATGAACTAACCTTGCAGATTCTGGTTTCTAACCCTGTCTCAGGAGACCTGGGAGGGCCCTTCCCATAATTCTTCTATGACCTACGGATGATTCCTGTGTCTCTGAGGACATCACTCTGTGAGGAGATGCTGTAAAGATTGGTGCTTCTTGGCATCACCATAGAGTGAAGGGAAAGGTGACCATAGCACGAAGGCTGAGGCAGAGGACAGAGGCTTCCCAGAAAGTCACAGAAGACAGGGGCAGACCAGAGACACAGCTCAGCCAGCAGAGGAAGCTGGAGGGTCTCCTGAACCCCCATAGCATGATGGAGCCCACAGTCCTCTTTCCAGGACACACAGCTCCATCCTGCTGCACACCCAGGAAGAGAAACTCCTGAGAGAGCCACTCCTGGGCCTCTGTCCCTGGATCAGAATCCAGACTGGAAACACCAGTGACAAGGATTGCTTCCCCCTCCCCTCCCACCCACCAGTCAGCACTCAGCTGGGCCATTCCAGCTCCAGAGACATCCCTGTCACCTTCCTGCTAGGAATAAATCACATATTTCCACAGGGAAGACTGGGTGCTCTCCTGTATTTCACACGGTAGAACACATCCTTGGATTTAGGAGCCTAGAGGCTTCCTCACCGGTGCTGAACAGACAAAGGTCATGAACACAGCCCAGGTTAGCCCTGGATGAGCTGCTGTTCTCTCAGGGACAGGGATCCCTGTCAGCCTTGCTGCTCTAAGTGTGCTCTAGAGGACTGAAGCATGGAAGGAGGAAAGGGGAAGAGGGAGGCTGCAGCACTGAGAGGAGGGGACAGAGCTGGGTCCTGCACAGACCCCGCCCTCAGCCCTCAGCCCATGTGACCCTGGGAGGTGCTTCTGCCTGGAGGAGGCTGAGCTCAGAGGGAGAAAGGACAGCAGAGCTGACAGCAGAGCAGCAGGGCCTGGGAGCAGCGCTGGAGCAGAAGCTCTTCTCCACAGAGGGAGACAGCAGCAGCAGAGGCCATGGCAGTGCTCTCTGCCCTTGCACCACTGGGGAGTGTCCCTTGGCAGCAGCTGCTGCTCACAGGTGAGGGGACCATTCCCTGGGAATGGGAGGAGGAGAGGAGACTGACACTGGGTGGGGTCCCCAAGGGAAGAAGAGACCTAAGAGGGGACACTGAGAGGGACAGAGGTCAGCACAGGAAGCTCTCAGAGAACAGGAGTTGGTGAGGGGGAGGACATGCTCAAGGTTCCTGTTCTAAGCTGATCTCACTGAGCACTGTATGCTGAGCACAGATGTTCACAACAGGGACAGAATGATTCTCCAAAACACCCCAAGCTCTGGTATTAAATACTGTTTTTAAGCCACCAATGGATGAAATTTAGGAATAAGCCTCGGACATACAGGGACATTCATTCACCAACAGGCATCTCAGCCCATTCCAGGCAAAGGGGCTGAAGCAGAGAACAGACCAGTCCTCCTCACACAACCCTCGTCCTAGTGGACAAGAAGACAGTAGCAGAACATTTAGAAGGAGAGGACGGGGTGACAAGAGCCACAGAGGAAACAGCAGGAAAGTTCAGAACCTGAAGACTCAGGGTCTGCAGAGGACGTCAGGGAAGGTGTGCGCTAGACCCTCAGCCAGCCTGTGTGAGCAGGGATCTGAGGACAGTGAGGGTGAGCCCTGAGGGAGAGAGTTCCATAGGAGCAGTGACAAGGCCAGGGACACTGAGTGATGGAGGGCTGTGCTGTGCTGTGCTCAGTAGGACACACACACACACAGACACACACACACAGACACACACACACAGACACACACAAACACACACAGACACACATAGACACACACAAACACACACAGACGCACATACACAGACACACACACAGACACACACACAGACACACACAGACACACACACTCACACACACAGACACACACACTCACACACACGCACACACTCATACACACACATACACAGACACACACGCAGACACACACAGACACACACACTCACACACACAGACACACACTCACACACATGCAAGCACTCACACACACACACACACACACGCTCACACACACACTATTCATGGCTCTCTCTCTCTCTTCCTCCTAGTCTCATTTGTAACCTACTGGAGCTCTCCCACCACCGCTCAATTTCACATTGACCCAGTGCCGCCCCATGTTGCTGAAGGGAAGAGTGTTCTTTTATGTGTCTCCAACCTGCCTGAGAATGGTCTATACATTTGCTGGTGTAAAGGAAAACTAAGTTTAAATGAGTATGAGATTGCAAGATATATAATATCCAGTAAGGTAAATAAGACAGGGCCTGCACACAGCGGTAGAGCAACAATATTCCCCAATGGATCCCTGCTGATCCAGAACGTCAACCAGAAGGACTCAGGATTCCACACGTTTCAGATCATCAAAAGAGATTTGGATACGAAAGAGGCATCGGTGCAGCTCGATGTACACCGTAAGTGATTCTCTGTGACCTCTGGGTGCTGGGTAGGATAATCCGGACAAGATTGTCAAGCCTGGGCAGTGCTTCCTCCCCACCTCTGTTTTTTTTTTTCACCGTGTGTGGCTTGAGAATTTAGTCCAAGACGCATACAGTTGAGACAAACTGGAGTAGATCAGAATCCCTCACCTGAATCCACCCTGCAAAGATGGACCTGTGCTGGGAACTCAAACTGAGGGAGCATCCTCAGCCCAGACTCTTGAGGCCCGCTCTATCAACATGGCTCTGAGTAAGACCCTGTGAGACTCAGGCAGGGCCTGGGTGAGGAATGCAGGCATCCTCACAGAGGAGCTGAGCAGAGGAAGCCCTGGCTGCAGACCTCTCTCCCAGAATCCAGACTCCAGGTGACTCTGGGGGAGCGTGGAGACAGGGATGGAATCTGAGATCTTTTGTTTGAGCCGAAGGTGAACAATGATTCCTTGTCTGACTGTCATGTCCTGTGGATTCAGCCAGTGTGCTGTCACGAGACCCGCATCTAGGCTACGTCACCTGGGCCTCTCCTTCTCCTGAGTCTCAGCACAGAGAACAGAGAAGGACAAGTGCCTAGGTCAATAGCCAATTGCCCTGATGGGTTTATGAGACTCCACAGGAAGGTCAGCGTCCTCAAGGGGAGGAGCAGGGTTAGTAAGAGCAGGGAATACCTGGCAGCTCTGTGATTTCAGTGTCCAGTCGAAGGAATTTTCCCTTGCAAGCAAATAGCAGTAAGTGTTGATGATTTGGGCAGCCGGCCATCCCAAGCTCAGGTCAGTAATATTTAACATTGACTCACAACCATAGCAATTAACATTTCCCATGTGTCCTATTATAGAGAAAATGAGACACAGGAAATACAGTGTGTGAATCTGGGTCACACAGGCCATGGAAGGAGATACAGAGCACGCGATGTCTGTCTATAGACACAGCCCTGACGTCCCCACCCTGGAGGCCTTATTAGGCATCTGTTTACTAGGAAGTAGATGTAGGCTCAGATACTTTTAATCTTAGGCACTGGCAGCTCAGAGGTGATCTCTGGTCCAGAAAGTGAAAGTAAATTAATAATTACCCTAATAATTCACTCTAGATTTGAATTGCACATTTAAACAGAATTCCAGGTCTTCCCAAACCGCACCAGCACTCACTGGACTGGAAATCCCAGGATTCCTGGTGTGTTGGTGTCGCTGCTACTGGAGGGTAAAGGACAGGGCTTTGCTGTCTCTCTCTAGACCGTCCAATCAGCACAGGGAATAATGCGCCACCAACTTCCAGTGTTTTGTCATGAGGAGGAAAGGCATAAATGAATGGATGAATGAATGATGGAGTAGATGGATGGGTGAAAGATGGACAGAGAACTTAGATACCCAGACTTACCTGCAGAGTCCCAGGAGGTCTGGCCTCACCTCCTTCCTGTCCCTCTGGAAGCTGAGACTCTCGTTCAGTCCTCTGTCCCCTGCTCATAAGCTCCCTGAGGGTCCACAGAACACAATGGCCATGGCCTGCTGGGATGAGGATGCGTTTTGACACTGACACTGGTTTGGTTCTTAGCAGCCATTTGGGTCTGAGTCCCTGGGGTCTTGGGAGTCATTTTAGCCCGATTGTTACTGTCATGGACGTTCTGTCTTTTTGGTCCTTCTCGGCCTCCATCTCCTGTCCCTTCATTCCTGGCAGGACTGCCCCTGCCCCGCCCAGCTCGCTGCTCCCCCACCCCTCCCATGTGCATGGCTGCCTGTCCTGTTCTCTTCCCAACAACACCTGCTGTCAGCTGCTCCCAGGGAAGCCATGGGAAAGGACACAGACATCAGGAGCAACAGCCACTCCTCTGAGGTCCATAGTGTCCCAGTGTCCCCCACTGTAATGGAACCCCACTACTGTAGGGCTCTCTAGAATATATGAATATATGTATATTAAATGAGTTTCAGTGTAGTTACCCTATAACTGGGGACAGTGCCACAATTAGATACCTCATTTTAGCAAATAAAAAACCCCAGTCCCAGGACTGAGTTACCTCTCTATGAGTTATTGGCCACTGCCATCCCATAGACCTCCAAACATTACAGGCTATTGCTATTGCTCTTGGTTACTCTTGTGAACTCAATACTGAGACCCTATTCCTGAATACAATACATACTTGAATCATGAAACTTGGAGAAATCAAGCAGGTACTGACCTAGAAGCTTCCTCCTTGCTGTCTAGCTTTCAGAGTGTTGGGATGTGCTATGCATGATACTGGAGGGAAAATATAATCATGGATCTGATTCAGCTGTGAACTGTTTGAACCACAACTAGGAAAGATATGCCCCCCTAGACATATGTAAGAAGTTCCAACCTGACTTGAGGAAATATTGGCGGCTGATCGCTAGCAGGTGAAAGAGAGTTGATCTTTTTGGGAGAGACACTAGAAGGGTTAGATCAGGCTCCAGGGGCTGAACTCACACCAACGGACATCTGGGCTAAATGGGATGGATACCTGTGGCTAGATAGGCTATAGGCCCGAGGGGAGAACTTAGTACTAATGTTGTACTAAATAGACATAATATTAAACTGACTCCTGATGACGTACTGCCGTGTCTGTAGATTAGTATATCTCTCAACCTCATCAGAGAAATTTCCTTTGCCAGTTGATGGTGATTAACACAGAATCCTACAACTGGTCACTGTGCAGAGAATAAGAAACCTAGGAATGCTCAGTCCTAAATGGGACAGCTAGATCACATTCTTGCCACCAAAGCTCAAGGACCTTTGCAGAATAGGAGACAGAGAGATGTGACATCGGAGAGGGGTTGATGACTATAGGAACACTGGTCTTCAGGCATCAGGACAGTAGTGCGTATGAATTCATAGCAATTGGAAGCAAAATTTGTAGTCTATGGAGGGTGGAAAGAACACAAAGTTGGGCTGTTAGGGAGGTGTGAGTGGATCAGAGATGAGTTGGGGTGCATGTAATATGAACAAAATATATTGTACAAAGTTCTCAAATAAAAAATAAGTCTAAAAGTAGTTTAAGGAAAGTATTGTAAAGAGAGCTCTTTGCTGTCCCCACAGCACTGTTACCTAAGCTGTATACAGAAGCAAGGACTCCAAGCCTGTGGAGGGCAAGGACTCTGCAGTATTAGTGTATGAACCTGAGACTCAGAATACAACCTACCAGTGGTGGGAAAATGGTTAGAACCTCTCCTTAAGTGACATACATGCTGCGCTGTCTGAGGACAACAGGAGTTTCACTTTACTCCGCGTCATGAGTAATGGCACAGGACCCTAGGATTGGAACCTGGGTCCCAGGGAGTGCCTACCACAGGGGCCTAGTCATCTTGAACATTACCTGTGAGTAGCTTCTATTCCTTTGTGGCTGCAGTTGCCTACATACACAGGGCCAGAGCCAGGCCACTCAGTACTTCTTGGGTTCATGACACAGACCAACTATGTAGACAGTCTGGATGGTCACGGCGTCCTGTACTGTCTCAGGCACATCAACATACATCCAGCTTTCATCCAAGAATGAGGTAGAGGGATGACTGTCTGGAAAGGCTCAGGGTTACCTCCTGTGATGGAGAAACAGGAACATCTGAGATTCAGTCTCAGTAACACCTGAGGGTGTAGTTGGTACATTTCACTCTGTGTGTGTGTGTGTGTGTGTGTGTGTGTGTGTGTGTGTGTTGAGATTGTGATGGAGCAGGGCTTTTTGTGTGCTAGACAAATACTAGCGAGCCACACACCAAGCTCTCAATTGGGCCTATTTCACTGAGGCTGTAACACAGCTGAGAGCTATTCTATGGCCTTCTATAGACCAGGAGCGTCGCTTTCCTCTGATGGTATCATGCTGTCTTTATTCTGTTTCTTCCAGATTCTCACAATAATCTATTCTGTTCTCCTCAGAATCGTATTTCCACCCAAGGACCAAATTCAAGCTCTTTCCATACAGCCTTGAACACACTTGGACAGTATTCTTGGGTTATCAAGGGAGTCCCTAGTTTCCTCATGAGAGCTCTTTGTTCCCTGCACTGCTGCTACCAATAGCCAAGGTTACAGCTGCCTCAACCCTCACTTTGCCACTGGTCTCAGTCTGACCACAGTCAACAAATATCCAGTCCTTGGTAAGTAGGTGCCTGAATATGAGCACAAGGCTTGTCTGAGGGGTCTCTCTGGACTTCTGGAAAGATGTAGAAGTTAATTCCCAGCCTGCACCTCTGGTTACAAGCAAAACCTTACCCTCCTGTGAATTTCTTGCTCTGAGTCTTCTTCTGGCTTCGATCTCTGAATTCTCCTGGCTGACCTGAAATCCAGCCTGGAATGTGGGAGAGCTTCTCTCATCCTTGGGAATCTTCAGGTAATGGGAGGGAATTCCCAGGGAGAAGGAGGGTCCTTAAGCTCCCGTAGGGTTCTGTGTCAGTACATCATGCATTCCTCCATTAGGATTCTGCATCAGTACATCATGCATTCCTCCAGTAGGATTCTGTGTCAGCACATCATGAATTCCTCCAGTAGGATTCTGCGTCAGTACATCATGCATTCCTCCAATAGGATTCTGCATCAGTACATCATGCATTCCTCCAGTAGGATTCTGCGTCAGTACATCATGCATTCCTCCAGTAGGATTCTGTGTCAGTACATCATGCATTCCTCCAGTAGGATTCTGCATCAGTACATCATGCATTCCTCCAGTAGGATTCTGTGTCAGTACATCATGCATTCCTCCAGTAGGATTCTGTGTCAGTACATCATGCATTCCTCCAGTAGGATTCTGTGTCAGTACATCATGCATTCCTCCAGTAGGATTCTGTGTCAGTACATCATGCATTCCTCCAGTAGGATTCTGTGTCAGTACATCATGCATTCCTCCAGTAGGATTCTGTGTCAGTACATCATGCATTCCTCCAGTAGGATTCTGTGTCAGTACATCATGCATTCCTCCAGTAGGATTCTGCGTCAGTACATCATGCATTCCTCCAGTAGGATTCTGCGTCAGTACATCATGCATTCCTCCAGTAGGATTCTGCGTCAGTACATCATGCATTCCTCCAGTAGGATTCTGCATCAGTACATCATGCATTCCTCCAATAGGATTCTGTGTCAGCACATCATGCATTCCTCCAGTAGGATTCTGTGTCAGTACATCATGTATTCCTCCTATAGGATTCTGTGTCAGCACATCATGCATTCCTGTCCCCTCCATTTCCTTTCTCCCCCTTCCTGAGTCAGAAGGAACTCCCTGGTCTTTGACATCTACATGCACTCTTTTTCTCCAAATGATAGGAGAACAAAGCCTACAGACGGGGACGCACAGCTCAGAGCTCTGCCCATGCTCTGCTCCCGCCTCTCTAGCTCACTGGCTCTGCTCTGTCTCTATTGGGATGGGAAGGGATAGATGGAGAAGGTGCATGTGAGGCCTGTCCAGAATCGGGATGAAGCATGTCACTGGTGACATCAGAACCGCTCCTGGGTCTGGATGAGGGAAGAGGATACACGTGAGCCTCTGGATAGACACCTCTGAGCTGAGTCCTAGGCCTGAAGGTTCATCCGTGTGAGCTGTGGACGCCAGTAAAGGATGAGCCAGGAGCAGCGAGGGATGCTCACCTGGAGAACAGCAGCTCTAACTCGGAGTCCCTGTGTGCGGATGGGTGTGGGAAAGGAAGTGCAAATAGGATTGCGTTTGGGAGGATCAGAGTGGCAGACTTTCATAAGTACTGACCAGATACTTCCTCAGACTTCTTTCAATGAGATATTTCATTTAAAGCCAGGAGATAAATGTGCTGCTTAAACAGAAATTCTTATTTTGCAATATCACACATATCCTAAGGTCTAGACCTTCATATCTTTTTTTATCTATTTTCTATGTGTATGAATGTACTGTCTGCATGCAGGTTTGTGCGCCCGTGTTGTGCAATGCCGCGGAGGTCAGAAGAGGGTCTCAGATTCCCCTGGAACTGGAGTTCCCCTGGAATTGGAGCTACAGAAGGTTCTCAGCCACCATGTTGATGCTGGGGATCGAACCCGGGTCCTCTGCAAGAGCAGTCGCTGCTCTTAACCACTAGGCTGTCTCTCCAGCCCCAGGAACTTCATATCTTAAGATGGGTGGATCATCTTACTTCCATGACAAATTATTCATGAAAATAAAATATCTTCCTCTTCAGTGTAAAGCTACTGTATTATGGAGAGCAGATCATTCGTATCTTGGAAAATACTAGCAGCCGTTGGCACAGAAGTCAATGTAAAGGCTCCACGTATTGAGGCAGTTGCTGGTCACCTGGGCTGAGTAGAGGTTGCCGCTGTGGCATCTACAGAGACGGCCAGGGTCCAATCAAAGTGACCTGGTCAGAGGCAGCTGGTGTGCTCTTCTTACCCATCATCCTCTGAATCCAGTCAGGCAGCCTTGCAGATGGTCAGGGCCACTTAACTCCTTATACCACATAGCTGGAGAGCAGCAGGCTATCTTGATTCAGGTGATCCCTTTCTCTGTCCACAGAGCGGGTCACACAGCCCTCTATCAAGACCAGAAATACCACAGACACCAAACAGGATTCCATGGTCCTGACCTGCCACTCAGATGACACTGTAACCTCCATCCAGTGGCTTTTCAATGGCCAGAGTCTGCAGCTCACAGACAGGATGACGCTGTCTCAGAACAGTAGCAGACTCAGAATAGACTCCATCAGGAAGGAGGATGCTGGGGAGTATCAGTGTGAGGTCTCCAACCTGGCCTCTTCCAGCAAGAGTGATATCCTCAGTCTGGTTGTGATTGGTGAGTGATCTTCAGCCCCTCCCACAGCTACTTGAACATTTTATTGTTGAGGATGGACAAGGACTCCAGTAGTAAGTTCAGGTACACCCTCAGAGGCTGAAGAGGATGTGCTTAACCAGAGCGACATTACCTTGTTGCTATCTTGGTCCTGATCTGTACCAGATGTTTGGCCTTTGAGAAACTACTCTTCGTCCTGAGCACAGCTTCCTCATTTAAAAAATTATAGCCAGGTGTCGTGGTGCACTCCTTTAATCCTAGCACTTGGGAGGCAGAGGCAGATGGATCTTTGTGAGTTCAAGGCCAGCCTGCTACAGAGTGAGTTCCAGGACAGCTGGGGCTACAGGGAGACCCTGTCTTGAAAAGACAAAAAATAATTATAACACAATCCTGTATCTTGAGGTTGATATGACCACAGTTTTTACATTAATAGCCTTGAAGCCTTTAGCACAAGGTCCTACCAAGAGTTCAAACTTGTGGTCTACACAAATTGTATCGTGACTATGCTATTAGCTCTTACAAGGAGCAGAACTTGGGGAGGATTTTGTTGCATCACTTGTGAGTTCTGTGAGCTTCTTTGGCTTGATTGAGTAAATACATGTCAGATTTAAATCTCTACCATTGTGGATAATAGCAAGTCCCTTCTTTGAAATGCAGCAATCAGATGAGATGTCTTCTGGCCCGAGACATAAGAAACTTCACAAAGTTTCTCCTGGGCTCCCTCTCAGTGCCACACAAGTGTGGAGTAAAGGAGGTGATCCCCAGTAACTCCATACAAAAGTTTCAGAAAACATTATCATTATGGAACTAGCCTCGGGTTGACAGTGCCTGCTGTGGGACTATCATAAGATGGAACAGAATGTGCAAAGAGAGAATCACTAAAAGAAACAAGACAATATATAGGCCAGACTGTCTGTGGGATGATGTAATCTTAGCTCAGCCCAGACTGTCAAAACAGCAATTGGAGCCCCCCGCAGCAACATCAGCAGTGACCGGGACCTCCGTCCTGTTCCCTTCAGCCCTGGCTTGGCCCTTCTCTGAGGGACAATGCTGATGTCCCTAATGTTGATCGATCCTTTTCCCTTTCTCTCCCTGCAGAAAAACAAAACCCCCAAGCCCTCCCCATGTGGACTGTGGTTATCATTGTGGTCGGAGTCCTTGTTGGGGTGGCTCTGGTGAATGCGCTGGGCTGCTTCCTGTTCCTCACAAAGTCTAGCAGGTACCAAGCCTTCTCCCACATGATCCACACAAGGTGGCCTGGGCAGGAGGGAATGAGATGCCCCCTGTGCCCTCCTGGGGTGCTTTGCACTCCTCCTACCAGCTCTAGCTCCTCAGCTGCTGACCTGGGTGCTTCTCCAGCAGATTCCTTACAAAGAATGTGGGCACTGGGGCTGGAGAGATGGCTCAGTGGTTAGAGCACTGACTGCTCTGGAGAGGGGCTGGGTTTGATTCTCAGCACCCACATGGCAGCTAACAACCATGTGTAACTCCACTTGCAGGGGAATATGGTGCCCTCTTCTGACCTCCGTGGGCATTGCATGATATGGGTGCACTTACACACGTGCAGGCAATACACTCATACACATACAATAAAATAAAATATTTTAAAAATAATTTGGGCACAAATTTCAACTTCCCACTGGCCTCTGTTCTGTTTCCTCACAAAGGCAACTTGCTGTCCTGACTAGGGGAGTCAGTGCTCAGGACCCAGCAGCTCCCGCTGTTTACTTCAGTCCCTGTCCAGTGGGGCGGGGGGTGTAGACTAGAATCTGAGGTCACTGATGAAAGTGCACATCCTGCTGGGTTCAGCACCCAATGGTTGCGGCATCATGTACGTCTCCTGCTGTATGATACGGGAGATCTGGGAACAAATTCTGACTGCAGGTGCTAGATTTGACTTGTGTCTCTTGCTGTAGGCCACTGTCACCTTCTGTTCTGTGGAGATGGTCTGACCACCACAAGACTACCAGGCTGAGAGCTGAGATGCACACCTTTCTCCCAGAATACTGCCCGCATGGCTTATCCTGCTATTCCTCTCTGGGTCAGGACACTTCTAATCAGAGAAACCTTCCGGTTTGATCCCTTCCTGGGTCCTCACTACCTTCCCTGGGTCCTGGGTCAACAATATCCAGGGTCTGTACCTGCCGAGGGGCCATCTTCCTCTGGCCAGGACACAGTGGTTTCTTGGTGCCTCTCCTCAGCTCCCCTATCTTAAGGGCCCTCCTGTAATTGGGGAACTGATACAGAAAGTGGTTCTTACTTCTCCTTAAATGCAGAATCCCTTCCTTATACCCTATTTTCCCCAAAGCTATGACCTTCCCATCACCTCTTAGATAATCCACACTTTTCCTAGGGTCAGTGTCTGGCGTGATGGCAGAAAGCCAAATTCCTCCAGGGTCCACTCCTGTAGTCCTTCCACCGGTGTCTCCACCTTTCCTTGGAGCATCAAAGGCTCCTCCCCTAAGCAGCGCAGGGAACTGGATTGCTGTGTCCGCCCAGTCCTGTGAGATGAGGCCAGGCCAGAGTCAACCCCTCAGCCTCGCCTGCTCACTAACTACCACAGTGGTGGGAGTATCTCTACTGAGTAGAGATCATCTTCCCTGACTGTGAGGGCTGGGACCACATCCTCCTGTAGGAGGGACCCAGTCACCTCACATTCTCCTGTAATTCGATGTTTCTTGTTTCCAGGACCTGAAACCTCAGACCGCTACACCCAGGTAAGTCTAATTCCTTCCCACCACATGGGGTCCCTGCAGGCTCAGGGCAGGGAGCTGTCAGACCCAGCACGCTAGACACACCGTGTAAGGTTATGACATAAGTTAGCTCAGCCCTGCACAGGACGAGCCTTCTTTCATTGACAAGACCACGTTCCCTGTGATAGGCTCCTCACCCTCTGTCCCTCGTGTGTCCGAGGGACCCTTGAGTTCAGCAAGGCAGAGGTATCATGGGAGTATCATCATGGGTGCAGGGATGACAAGGACAGGGTACGGCACTGTGGTCTGTGTCCTGGTGAGGAAGCAGGTGCTCGGGATGCAGAGCTGCTCAGACTGAGGCTGTGTGGGAAAATAGCTCCAGGGCAGTGAGCTGTGTCATCAGAGACCAGTGCTCTCTAAACCCAGCTCTGCACTGCTCACTGTGGTGAAGCCTCGCTGGCCCTCCCTCCAGGTCCCCTGACATCTGTTCTCCCCTCTATGTAGGACCCCATCTCCACCCCCAAGGAAGTCACTCCTGTGTACCAGGTACGTAAGGGTGAGGAAGGTTCTGGATTCTCAGACCCAGCATCTATGCCCCCTCCACATCTGGCTGAGTTTGAACTTCAGGAAAGCACAGTGGACGTGTGGTGAGGGATGGTGAACAGAGGGGGGTGGGCTGGGAGCAGGGACACTGAGCACAGCAGCCCAGTGCACAGAGCGTCCCCAGGACAGACAGTGCCTGTTGATGCTCTTCTGAGCAGGGCACAGGTAGCAAGGCTTCTTTCCTTGTTTCACAGGAATTACTACACCCTAGCAGGAACATTTATGGTCAGATCTACCACACAGCAGCAGATGTGGCTTCTTGGAGTTCTCCAGAACCAGCTGTGAGTGGGACAAAGGAGGGTCCACTCAGCATCCAGAGACAAGGACGTGGACAGAGATGTAAACTGAGCCCTCGGGGAACTCTGGGAATTGGGAATGATGGGACCTGCCTGGGTTTCTGGGGTCCTGGCGATGCTCCCTTGTACCTGGAGTGAACATCAAGGTCCTAGCTGTGCAGGAAGATGGGCTCCAGGGACAGTGAAGGACTCTCCCGGTCACCTGGAAAGGACTGAATAAAGAGACTCTTCCCTGCACTTGCTCTTCTTGTTCTCAAGGACATTTCTCCTTAAAAAAATCAGCAAATGCTTAAACAGATTTCTCTGTGTGTGTGTGTGTGTTTACATGTGCATATGCACATGGGTGTGCCTTGTGTGTCAGTGCCTTCAGATGCCAGAAGAGTTCATGCTATCCCATAGACTTGGAGTTTTAGGGACTACTCAGCTTTCCAACTTGGATGCTGAAAGCCAAACTCCAGTCTTATGGAAGAGCACAGATGAGGAAGTCTCATCAGCCTTGTGCTTGGGTAAGGCATAGCCGACACCCAGAAAACTGTTAAGAAAATCCTCCCACACCCTGTTCCTGTAAATGTCCAAATATTGATGAAAGTGTGAACAGAAATATCCTCTGTGGGTTAAAACTTTCTTCTGAATGCTACAAAATCATAGTACTAGGAGTAGAATACCTCCGTATGCGTGTCAGCCTGCAGGACCCGATGTCCATGCAGACCCGTCCCTAACTCCTTGTGAGTCATAGCAGGAGCATCCAGAGGCTGCTAGGGCAGCCCCTGGGAGACGTCTCAATTCTCTGTTAGTGTAGTAACTCTTTATTCTGAGTTTCTCTTGGTGCAAATCTCATTATGGCAAGTCTCATACGAGTTCTTGTGGCAAGTCTCATTTAATTGCCTTTCGTTGCAAGCTTATATGGTAAGAGAGCAGTGTCTCAGAAAGGTCCTGGATTCTAAGGCATGAGCTTCACACAAAGGAGGTGGGAGGAGAGAACACCATAGACAAAACTTAGGTGAATTAACAACCTTGGGGGAAGGCAGTTAACCATGAAGAGCATACACAAATCCTGGTAAAAGCAAGAAAGACATTTTAGCAAATAACATAATGCACTTAAGCCCTAATTAAAGTATGCACTAACTAGCAAGAGAGATAGACTAGATATTAAATTAAATTAAGACTGTCCCGGGATGGCTTTCCCATGGAACAAAGGAGGAATTCAGGGCTAGCAACTGTATCCTATTTGGTTTCCCAGTGTCGGGCTGTTAATGAGCTCATTATTAGTAGCCCATCCCCCATCTGGGCTCTAGGCAGCTTCTCAGAAATTCATGATCTTTGTTTTATTCTAAATTAATTCGTTCTGGGCTACAGCGTTAGCCAGGAAGTGTCTGGAGGCCCCCAAAGCATAAGGCTATCGCCATGGCTGTTGGATGCAAGCCTGAACTTGAAGGAAAGATCCTAGGGGTGAACCCTGCCTGCTTTGACACATCATGGCGAAATCTGTTTGGCACAGAGCTGAGCGCCTCTTCATGAGGCTGGTTTTCATAATGTCAGAGAACACCATGCAGGCTGTCACAGAGAGTCCTACTCAGTGAGGACCCCACATGTGTGTGTGCTCTGCTATCAAGGTGCTAGACCAGCGTGCTAGCTGATGCCATGTGGCACAAGTGATGTGGATGCAACCAACAACTTTCAAGTTAAATTTATGGCCCTGTCCACTGGAGGGAGCTCACACCTGGTTCTGTTAAGCCAAAACCCCGAGGCTGAGGATGTGACAGGCCTTGGTGGGGAAGCTACTGCTGTCTTGCTAAATGTATATGATGTTGACCAGCCTTCCAGACAGTTACGTTTAGTCCTACAGCCATCTTTGGTGATAGAAGTTTCTTTACACAAAATGTGGAAGTTACAACTAGTAGGTGACTGCTGAAAGATGAACCTTAAATAGGACAGCCATGTCAGCCTTTCCGTGGCCCTGGAAATGTCACAGAAGGGGGTACAGAAAATATGGAAGAGCCACAGAGAAGAGGGAAGTGTTGGAGAACACTGTCCTCAGAACAGCTGTGGATCCCACAGGAGATCCCGAGGTGAGGCCTGTTGACCTTTCTCATAGATGGAGGGGCCAGGAGGGTTGTTAGATGCTCATTTGAAATTTCAGCCATTCTTTCCAGTACCTCCTGCTGCTCCTGGTCTGGGAAGATACTAGAGTGTGTGAATGAGAGAAGTTAACTGGGGTGGTGATGGCTCACCATGTATACAGTTATGAGAAGGTGGCTAGGGAGGTGACGGCTCTACATGTGTACAGTTATGAGAAGTTAACTGGGGTGGTGATGGCTCTCCATGTATAGAGTTATGAGAAGGTAACTGGGGTGGTGATGGCTCTATATGTGTACAGTTATGAGACGTTAACTGGGGTGGTGACTGCTCTCCATGTGTACAGTTATGAGAAGTTAACTGGGGTGGTGACGGCTCTCCATGTGTAGAGTTATGAAAAGTTAATTAGGGTGGTGATGGCTCTCCTCATGTACAGTTATGAGAAGTTTACTGGTGAGGTGAAGGCTCTCCATACGGTCAGTTATGAGAAGTTAACTGGGGTGGTGACAGCTCTCCTCATGTACAGTTATGTGAAGTTAACTGGGGTGGTGATCGCTCTCCATGTGTACAGTTATGAGAAGTTAACTGGGGTGATGACAGCTCTCCATATGGACAATTATGAGAAGTTAACTGGGGTGGTGACGACTCTCCATGTATACAGTTACTGGGGTGGTGATGCTTCTCTACATGTACAGTTATGAGAAGTTAACTGGGGTGGTTACTGCTCTCCTTGTACACATTATGAGAAGTTAACTGGGGTGGTGACGGCTTTCCATTTTCACAGTTATGAGAAGTTAACTAGGGTGGTGACGGCTTTCTATGTGTACAGTTATGAGAAGTTAATTGAGGTGTTGATGGCTCTCCATGTGCACAGTTTTGGGAAGTTAACTGCGATGGTGACAGCTCTCCATGTATACGGTTATGAGAATATAACTGGGGTGGTGACACCTCTCCTCGTGTACAGTTATGAGAAGTTAACTGTTGTGGTGACTGCTCTCCGTTTGTACAGTTATGAGAAGTGAACTTGGGTGGTGACAGCTCTCCATGTGTAGAGTTATCAGAAGTTAAATGGGGCGGTGACAGCTCTCCATGTGTAGAGTTATCAGAAGTTAATGGGGGTGGTGAGGCTCTCCATGTACAGTTATGAGAAGTTAAATGGGGTGGTGACGGCTCTACGTGTGTACAGTTATGAGAATGTAACTGGGGTGGTGATGCCTCTCCTCATGTACAGTTCTGAGAAGTTAACTGAGGTGGTGATGGCCCTCCATGTGTACAGTTATGAGAAGTTAACTGTAGTGGTGATGGCTTTCCATATTGACAGTTTTAAGAAGTTAACTGAGATGGTGATGGATCTCCATGTGTACAGTTATGAGAAGTTAAATGGGATGGTGATGGCTCTATGTGTGTACAGTTATGAGGAGTTGTCTGGGGTGGTGACGGCTCTCCATGTACACAGTTATGCCAAGTTAACTTGGGTGGTGACCATTCTCCATGCACACAGTTATGAGAAGATAACTGGAGTGGTGATGGCTCACCATGTGCACAGTTGTGAGAAAATAACTGGGGTGGTGATAGCTCCTCATGTGCACAGTTTCAGGAAGTTAAGTGGGGTGGTGATGGCTCTCCATGTGAACAGTTATGAGAAGTTAACTGGGGTGGGGAAGCCTCTCCTCATGTACAGTTATGAGAAGTTAATGGGGGTGGTGACTGTTCTCCTTGTACACAGTTATGAGAAGTTAACTGACGTGGTGACAGCTCTCCATGTACACAGTTATTGGATGTTAACTGGGGTGGTGACGTCTCTCTATGTGTACAGTTATGAGAAGTTAACTGGGGTGATGACAGCTCTCCGTGTATACAGTTATGAAAAGTTAACTGGGGTGGTGATGTTTCTCCATGTTTACAGTTATGAGAAGGTAATTGGGGGGTGAAGGCTATCCATGTGTACAGTTATGAGAAGTTAACTGAGGCTCTCCAGGTATACAGTTTTAGGAGTTAACGGGGGTGGTGAGGGCTCTCCATGTGTACTGTTATGCGAAGTTAACTGGGGTACTGATGGCTCTCCATGTGTACAGTTATGAGAAGTTAACTGGGGTGGTGATGGCTCACCATGTATACAATTATGAGAAGTTAACTGAGGTGATGATGTCTCTCCATGTAGACAGTTATGAGCAGTTAATTGGGGTGGTGATGGCTCTCCATGAAGACAGTTATGGGCAGTTAACTGGAGTGGTGACTGCTCTCCATGTGGAAAGGTATGAGAAGTTAACTGGGGTGGTGAAGTCTCTCCTTGTGGACAGTTATGAGATGTAAACTGGGGTGGTGACGGCTCTCCATGTATACAGTTATGGGAAGTTAGCTGGGGTAGTGACGGCTCTACAATTGTGCAGTTATTTGAAGTTAACTAGGGTGGTGACGGCTCTCCATGTGTACACTTATGGGAAGTTACCTGGGATGGAGATGGCTCTCCATTGGCACAGTTATTAGAAGTTAACTGGGGTGGTGACAGCTCTCCATGTGTACAGTTATGAGAAGATAACTGGGGTGGTGACAGCTCTCCATGAGCACCTGTATTAGTCACTTTTCTGTTGCTGTGATAAAACACCATGACCAAAGGAACTTATAAAAGGAAGAGTTTATTTGAGCTTATGATTGATGGTTCCAGGGAATTAGAGTCCATTGTGGTGGGAGGCATGGCAGCTGGAGCTGGAGCAGCAAGTCGAGGGTCACATCTCGCAATGAACACAGGAAGCAGAGAGAGCAACTGTAGACCACGAGGCTTGTTAAACTCACTAAGCCTGCCCCTTATAACATACTTTCTCTGGCATGGCCACACCTTCTAAGACCTCCAAAAACAGTGCCACCAACTGGAGACAAATGTCTGAATACTTACAGCCTATGGGGGACACTCATTCAAACCACCACATTCCACTCCCTGGCCCCCATAGGCTCCTGACCATATAAAATGCAAAATGCATTTAGTCCAACCTTAAAAGTCCCCATAGTCTTTACCAGTTTCAATGCCATTCAAAAGTCCACAGTCCAAAGTCTCTTCTGAGACTCAGGCCAATCTCTTAACTGTAAGCTCCTGTAAAATCAAAAGGCAAATTACATACTCCCAATGTACAGTGGAACCGAATACACATTCCCATTCCAAAAGGGAGGAATAGAGGCATAGTGAGGAAATACTGGACCAAAACAAGACCGAAAACCAGCAGGGCAAACACCAAGTCCAGTAGCTCCATGTGCAACTTCTGGGACTTGACTTCCAAAGGGCTTAGATGGCTCAGCTCTTCCAGCTTTGCTTGCAACATACATCTCTTTCTTAGGCTGGTACCACTCCCTGTATGCAGCTCTCCTTGGCAAATATCTCACAGGTCTGGCATCTCGAAAGTCTTCTTGGGGTCTCCGATGCCCACCAGGCTTCACATTCACAGCTTCACGCAGTGGCCTATCACGGCCTTCTTTATTCAGGGACACCCCTGCTGTACTCTGCCTGGCCTCTTTGGCTCTCTGAAACCGTGGAGGAAGAACTGATGACCCCTTCACTCTTGCAAACTTCATGCCTCTAAAGCCAGCACCACGTGAATGAAATTGCCGAATCTGGCTGCAAGTTCGGGATGGACTCTCTCCTACTTTAACGACATTTGCAATTTTTCTCTGCCCTGGACTTTTTGGAGGATTAGCTGGGTGTGGTCTTTCCCTGAAGGTATTGATTCTTTTGTTTACTTGTAAATCTCCAGGCCTCTCCTTAATCACTTTAGTCTCCTTATGAAAGGGAGCCTATCCTTCACATAACTTGGCCACACCTTTAACATTCCTAGTGTATTTTTCAGATCCAAACTGTACATTCTGCATTTCCGTCTGCCCCATTTGCTCTTTTTCACTGTAGATCTGTATAATATTCACCATTAAAAGCCATGCCACCATTTCCACATTAGGCTGTCTTGAAATATCCTCTGCCAAAGACATCAGTCCATTGCTTTTCAACTTAGCATCAGGCAAGCATGTGGGCTGTGGGCAAACTGCCCACTCTTTATCAAAATATCCCAGTTGCTACCTAAGTCTTTATTTTCCTCTGGAACTACATTTTTTGCAGCCATGCTTTCTTCCAGGCTTCTACTAAAATGGCCCCTTAAGCTCTGCTTACAGTAGTCAACAGCTTTTCTAGCCCAAAGTTCCAAAGTTCCACATTTCTCCAAACATCCACATGGTCAGGTTCTTCACAGCCAACACCCCACTCTCGGTACCAAATAAATGTATTAGTCACTTTTCTGTTGCTGTGATAAAACACCATGACCAAAGGAACTTATAAAAGGAAGAGTTTATTTGAGCTTATGATTGAAGGTTCCAGGGAATTAGAGTCCATTGTGGTGGGAGGCATGGCGGCTGGAGCTGGCGCAGGAAGCCGCTGAGGGTCACATCTCGTAATGAGCACAGGAAGCAGAGAGAGTGGCTGGAGACCACGAGGCTTGTTAAACTCACCAAGCCTGCTCCCAGTGACATACCTCCCTGAGCATAGCCACACCTTCTAAGACCTCCAAAAACAGTGCCACCAATTGGAGACAAATGTCTGAATACATACAGCTTATGGGGGATACTCATTCAAACCACCACAGCACCATTATGAGAAGTTATTGGTGGTGCTGACAGCTCTCCATGTGTACAGTTATGAGAAGTTGCCTGGGGTGGTGATGGCTCTCCTTGTACACAGTTATGAGGAGACAACTGGGGTGGTGACGGCTCTCCATGTGTTCAGTTATGAGAAGATATCTGGGGTGGTCACCCCTCTCCATGTGCACAGTTATGAGAAGTTAACAGGGTTGGTGATGGCTCTCCACCTGGACAGTATGAGAAGTTAACTGGGGTGGTGAAGGGTCTCCATGTGGACAGTTATTAGAAGTTACCTGGGATGGTGAGGGCTCTCCATGTATACAATTATGAGTCATTAACTGGGGTGGTGACAGCTCTCCTTGTACACAGTTATGAGAAGACAACTGGGGTGGTGACGGCTCTCCATGTGTACAGTTATGAGAAGATAAAATGGTCACCCCTCTCCATGTGTGCAGATATGGGAAGTTAACTGGGGTGGTGATGGCTCTCCATGTGTACAGTTATGGGAAGTTGACTGGGGTGGTGATGTGACTCCATGTGTATAGCTATGGGAAGTTAACTGGGATGGTGACAGCTCTCCATGAGCACAGTTATGACAGGTTAACTGGGTTGGTGACGGTTCTCCATGTGTACAGTTATGAGAAGATAACTTGGGTGGTGACCACTCTCTATGTGCGCAGTAATTAGAAGATGACAGGGGTGGTGATGGATCTACACGTGGACAGTATGAGAAGTTAACTGGGGTGGTGACGGCTCTCCACATGGACACTTATGAGACGTTAACTGGGGTGGTGACGGCACTCCAAGTACACAATTATGAGAAGTTAAATGGGGTGGTGTTGGCTCTCCATGGGCACAGTTATGAGAATTTAACAGGGGTGGTGATGGCTCTTCACGTGGAGAATTATTAGAAGTTACCTGGGATGGTGAGGGCTCTCCATGTATACAGTTATGAGTCATTAACTGGGGTGGTGACAGCTCTCTATATATACAGTTATGAGAAGTTAACTTTGTTGGTGACACCTCTCCATGTGTGCAGTTATTTGAAATTAACTGGGGTGGTGATGGGTCTCCATGTGTACAGGTTAACAGGGTTTGTGACAGTTCTCCACATGTACAGTAATGAGAAGATAACTGGGGTGGTGACTGCTCTCCATGTGCACAGTAATGAGAAGTTAACTGGGGTGGTTACCAATCTCCACGTGGACAGGTATGAGAAGTTAAATTGGGTGGCGACGGCTCTCCATCTGTGTAGTTATTTGAAGTTAACTGGGATGGTGACGTGTCTCCATGTGTACAGTTATGGCAAGTTAACTGCAGTGGTATCAGCTCTCCACATACACAGTTATGAGAGGTTAACTGGGGTCATGATGGCTCTATATGTACACCATTATGAGATATTAACTGCAGTGGTATCAGCTCTCCACATACACAGTTTTGAGAATTTAACTGTTGTGGTGACAGCTCTCCATGTGCACAGTTATGAGAAGTTACCTGGAGTGGTGACTGCTCTCCATGTGGACAGTTATGAGAAGTTAACTGGGATGGTGACGGCTCTCCACGTGGCCAGTTCGAGAAGTTAACTGGGGTGGTGATAGCTGTACATGTGGAGACTTATGAGAAGTTAACTGGGGTGGTGGCAGCACTCCATGTACACAGGATAAGTCAACTGGGGTGGTGACAGGTCTCCATGTGTTGAGTTATGAGAACTTAACTGGGTGGGGGGTGATGGCCCTCCATGTGTACAGTTATGAGAAGTTACCTGGGGTGAAACCCTCATAGGGTGTGGCTGTCCGGGGCGAGCTGCCCTCTGTCCTTGCAGCCAGCACCAGGCACCATTGTGAGTGTGTTTGCAGGGGGCTCAGGCTAGGGTCTTGCTGGGACCACCTGAAGCACAGGAGCCCAGAGCTCACTCCAGAGAAGTAGAACTTAGGGTACATTGCTCCTTGGGCTGCTGGACAGTTGATTTGCGGGTTCATAGAACGGGAGCCACGAGCCCGCCTTCTTGGGTCCAAACCTGAAACCCTCGTAGGATGTGGCTGTTGGGCCCGAACTGCCCTCTGCCCTTGCAGCCAGCACTGGGTGCCATTGTGAGTCTGTGTGCAGAGGGCTCAGGCTAGGGTCTTGCTGAGACCACCTGAAGCACAGGAGACCGGATCTCCCTCCAGAGAGGAGGAACTTAGGGTAGATTGCTCTTTGGACTGCTGGATAGTTGATTTGCCGGTTCGTAGCAGGGGAGCCATGAGCAGGCCTGCTTGGGTCCAAAGCTGAAACCCTCATAGGGTGGGGCTCTCTGGGAGGAGCTGCTCTCTGCCCTTGCAGCAGGCACCAGGCGCCATTGTGAGTCTGTATGCAGGGGGCTCAGGGTAGGGCCTTGCTGAGACCACCTGAAACACAGGAGCCCAGACCTCACAGAGAGGTAGAACTGAGGGTAGTTTGCTCCCTGGGCTGCCGGATAGTTGATTTGCCGGTTTGTAGCAGGGAAGCCGTGAGCCGGCCTGCTTGGGTCCAAACCTGAAACCCTCGTAGGGTGTGGCTGTCTGGGCGGAGCTGCCCTCTGCACTTGCATGCACAACACGGCACCATTGTGAGTCTGTTTGCATGGGGCTCAGGCTAGGGTCTTCCTGAGACCACCTGAACACAGGAGCCTGGACCTCGCTCCAGAGAGGTAGAACTAAGGGTAGATTGCTCTGTGGGCTGCTGGATAGTTGATTTGCTGGTTCATTTGAGGGGAGCCTCGAGCTGGCCTGCTTGGGTTCAAAAAAGAAACACTCCTAGGGTGTGGCTGTATGGGCGGACCTGACCTCTGCCCTTGCAGCCACAACACGGTTCCATTGTGAGTCTGTTTGCAGGGGGCTCAAGCTAGGGTCTTGTTGAGGCCACCTGAAGCACAGGAGCCTGGACCTCACTCCAGAGAGGTAGAACTTAGGGTAGATTGCTCCTTGGGCTGCTGGACGGTTGATTTGCATGTTCGTAGCAAGGGAGCCATGAGCCGGCCAGCTTGGGTCCAAACCTGAAACCCTGCTAAGGTGTGGCTGTCTGGGTGGAGCTGTGCTCTGCCCCTGCAGCCGGCACCTGGCGCCATTGTGGGTCTGAGTGCAGGGGGCTCAGGGTAGGGCCTTTCTGAGACCACTTGAAACACAGGAGCCCGGACCTCACTCCAGAGAGGTAGAACTAAGGGTAGATTGCTCCTTCGGCTGCTGGATAGTTGATTTGCCGGTTCGTAGCAGGGGAGCTGTCAGCCTGCCTGCTTGGGTCCAAACCTGAAACCCTCATAGGGTGTGGCTGTCTGGGCAGAGCTTCCCTCTGCCCTTGCAGCCGGTACCCTGCGCCATTGTGAGTCTGTGTGCAGGGGGCTCAGGCTAGGGTCTTGCTGAGACCACCTGAAACACAGGAGCCCGGACCTTACTCGAGAGAGGTAGAACTTAGGGTAGATTTCTCCTTGGGCTGCCGGATAGTTGATTTGCCAGTTCATTGCAGGGGAGCCTTGAGCCAGCCTGCTCAAGGAAGAAATAAAGAAAGAAATAAAAACATTCCTGCAACTGAATGACAATGGTAATACAACACAGCAAAACCTATGGGACACTTTAAAAGCAGCCCTAAGAGGGAAGTTTATAGCTCTAAGTGCCTACATTAAAAAAAACAGAAAGAGCACAAGTGAATGATCTAACACAGCAGCTAAAAATACTTGAGAGACAACAACAAATGAACCCTAAACGCAGCAGACAAGAATAAATAACAAAAATCAGAGCAGAAATCAATGAAATAGAAACAAAGAAAACCATACAAAAAAATCAATGAATCCAAAGGTTGGTTCTTTGAGAGAATAAACAAGATAGACAGACCTCTAGCCCAGTTAACCAAAAGAAAGAAGGAGCCACTCCGAATCAATACAATCTGTGATGAAAGAGGAAATATCACAACAATGAAAAGATCCAGACAATCATACGGGAATACTTCAAAAACCTATACTCTACCATGTTTGAAAACCTAGAAGAAATGGATGAATATCTGAAATCCTGGGAATCACCAAAGCTCAACCAAGAAGAGATGAACAGCCTAAATAGAACAATAATACAGGAATAAATTGAATGTAATAAGTAGCCTCCCAACCAAAAAATGCCCAAGCCCAGATGGTTTCATGGCAGAATTCTATAAAATATTTCAAAAAGACTTACAACCATTAATACTCAAGTTGTTTAGAAGAATACAAATGGAGCGAGTTCTCCCAGATTCCTTCTATGAAGCCAGCATCACGCTATTACAAAAACCAGGTAAAGATACAACCAAAAAGGAGAACTATAGACCCATGTCCTTAATGAACACAGATGTCAAAATTTTAAACATTATACTGGCAAATCGCATACAGATCCACATCAAGAAGATCATACATCATGACCAAGTTGGATTCATACCAGAGATGCAGGGATGGTTTAAGATATGAAAATCAATAAATATCATCAAGCATATAAATGGACTGAAAGTCAAAAACCACATCATCATCTCAATTGACGTGAAGAAAGCCTTTGCCAAAATCCAGCATCCTTTCATGTTTAAAGTCCTAGAGGGAATTGGCCTGGAGGAATAATTCCTCAATGTAATCAAAGCCATATACTGGAAACCCACAGCCAATATCATCCTAAATGGGGAAACAACAGAAGCATTCCCCTTAAACATAGGAACTCAGCAAGGCTGCCCCCTGTCACCACTCCTTTTCAATAAAGTGCTTGAAACCCTTGCTACAGCAATAAGGCAAGAAAAGGAAATTAAAGGAGTTCTAATTGAAAAAGAGGAAGTCAAGCTATCCCTTTTTGCTGATGATATGATTGTCTACCTAAGGGATGCTAAGAACTCCAGTAGAGAACTCCTAGAAACGATCAAATACTTAAGTACAGTGGCAAGATACAAAATAAATCTAGAAAAATCAGTAGCCTTTCTTTACCCCAACAACAAGCAAGTGAAAAAGGAATACAAGGAGACCTTCCCACTCACAATAGCCTCAAAAACAATAAAATAGCTAGGAACAAACCTAACCAAAGACACCAAGGATCTCTACAACAAAAATTTTAAACCCCTGAAAAAGGAAATTGAGGGAGACATCAGAAGATGGACAAACCTCCCATGCTCATGGATTGGGAAAATAAATATAGTTAAAATGTCCATTCTATCCAAACTCATGTACAGATTTAATGCAATACCAATCAAAATCCCCAAGAGCTTCTTCACAGGCTTGGAACAAAAATCCTCAATTTCACTTGGAAAAACAAAAGACCCTGAATAGCCAAAGCAACTCTGAGAAAAAACAGCAATACAGGGGGGATCTCTATACCAGACTTCAAACTATACTACACGGCTATAGTCATAAAAACAGCTTGGTACTGGCACAAAAACAGACATGTTGACCAATGGAATAAAACTGAAGATCCAAACCTGAGCACATACAATTTCATCCACCTCATATTTGACAAGGGAGACAAGAAGATGCAATGGAGGATAGTCAGCATCTTCAGTAAGTGGTGTTGGCAAAACTGGATCACGACCTGTAGAAGAATGAAATTAAACCCTGACCTCTCACCCTGTACAAAAGTCAATTCCAGGTGGATCAAAGACCTCAACGTGAAACCCAAAACTCTGGAGGTGATAGAAGAAAAACCGGGCAGCAGACTGCAAAACATAGGCATAGGAAAAGATTTCCTAAATCAGACAGCAGCTGCACAAGAAATAAGGTCGACAATTGATAAATGGGACCTCATGAAACTCAAGAGATTCTGTACTTCAAAAGAAACAATAAAGGAAGTGAAAAGAAAACCCACAGAGTGGGAGGAAATCTTCACTGCAGATATGTCTGACAAAGCATTAATTTCCAGAGTATACAAGCTACTCAAAACACAAAGAAGATAGATAACAAATGATCCACTCAAAAGATGGAGCAAAGAACTGACTAGAGACTTCACAGAGGAGGAATTAGAGATGGCTGAGAAATATCTTAAAAACTGTTCAACATCACTAATCATTAGGGAAATGCAAATTAAGACCACTCTAAGATATCATCTCACTCCGATAAGCCTGGCCAGGATCAAGAAAACAAACCATATCAAGTGCTGGAGAGGTTGTGGGGAAAGGGGAACACTCATCCATTGCTGGTGGGAATGTTAACTTGTACAGCCACTATGGAAAGGAGTGTGGAGAAACCATGGAAGACTGAAAATGAGCTTGCCATTGACCCAGACATACCACTCCTGGGTATATAGCCATAAGACTCATCTTACTGCAGAAATACATGCACAGCTATATTTATTGCAGCTCTGTTAACAATAGCAAAAAGCTGGAACCAACCCAAATGCCCCTCAACTGACGAGTGGATAGAGAAAATGTGGTACATGTACACAATGGAGTTCTATGCAGCGGTAAAGAAAGACAACATCATGAACTTTGCAGAGAAATGGATGGAGCTAAAAGATATTATATTAAGTGAAGTAACACAGTCCCAGAAATACAAACGATGAATGGTATCCCTCATCTGTGGATGCTAGCGCCAATAACCCAGTTGTAAATATTTCTTGTGGAGAGGGATGCATATTAAAAGCACAACAACAGAAAGACTGCATCAGAAAACTGAAATGGTGAATCGGGATGGGTGGGAGGGGCGCGGAAGAGCGACATGGCCTATATTAGATATAATTAATATTTAAATTGACGTGCAGATTTCAACAAGAATCCAATTTTGCTCAGACTCTGCCTACAGGTTACCATGGTGTTTTTTGGACTTAAGGAAGTGAATATGTGTATATTAAAACACATTGGTTTAAAATTTTTTTTTTTTATTTTCTGTAATGTTTGTAGGAATGTACTGTCTGCATGCAAAGTCTTGCACCCCGTGTCGTGCAACGCTGCGGTGGTTTTTCCAAGAAGAGGGTCCCCGCGGATTGCCCCCTGGAACTGGAGTTCTCCTGGAAATTGGAGTTTGTATTCAAGACGGTTTTTCCTCAGCCCGCCCAATGTGGGGGTGCTGGGGGATCCGAACCCCGGGTCGCCTGGTAAGAACGGTCCGGCGCCTCTTAAACCCTTAGGCCCATCCCATCTCCAGGCCCCTGGTTTAAAAGGTTGTGTCTGAAAATAAATGGTAATGCACCTTAGTTAATTGGAAATATAAATTGGGGTTTTTGTCCACATTTGTGTTTTACTTAGAATCTGTTATAACAATAACTTTTGGATTTGGCACATACAAATTTTTTCTATAATTTTTTCTGTGGTACAGTAATCACTTGTAGCAGTCTCTTTTACCTGTAGGATGATTTACTTAAGAAATGAAGTTTGCTCCCAAGTTAACGAACCAACAGTCACCCAAAATAGCATGGGGATCTGAGTGGAAATACAACGCCTTGAGTCCCCTTATAGGTAGTGTATACAAATACCTTTTTGAGACTCATGGTCAAAAAACAAAAACTAAATAAAAGGGGGAGTACAGATATATATGAACTTTTTTGTCAAAAAACTTTGCCATTCAAATATTAAAACTACCATACGGGGAAAAAGATTTTTGTGTTCCCACAGTCAAACCATCACCCACTATACCAGCTGAGAAAGAAAAGACACAGCTTTGCATTAAGTAGTATGACCAGAAGATGCCCAGAGAAGGTGCCCACCATCCTAACATTGAAAGCAAGAAAGCACTCATACGTTGGCTGACAGGCATCAACCCCCTGGGAATCCTCTTCTGTAAAAAAACTATTTATAATGGAGTTCCTACAAACTTACTTCTAGGTGCTACAAAGTTTTAAATTAAGGAAATTTCTTACCCTCTCCTCCAATAGACAAAGGAAAGATGATGATGAATAGGGTATCTTTCTCTAACGTGTGAAATTTGGGAGCCAACTGTTATAGAAGCGAAATCTTATAACTGGTAAACTTCCTTCTTAATTGACAAATGGACATAGAACTTGAAAGGATTATTCTCTTTTTTGAAAGGATAATTCTAGATCAAATTAACTAAAGTCCCTTCCTTCTTTAAGCTGATGGCACTTAAGCAAAATATATTAATACAGGAAGAGCCTCTGATGATCAGCATGGATTATTCTGACCAATGGATGATGTTGGCCAGGGGGATGCCACCCCCCCAACAAGGTAAAGGCTCCTTGTCCAACAACTGGGATACCTGCAAGAAAAAAGAGAGTATAAGGCCCTGCTGTCAAAGAAAACCTGACGTAAAGCATTGGAGTATGAAACCCTGCACTATGCCAAGTGTAAGTATGGTTCACTGGATATCAGAGAGTGTTACGCAAAGCCACTGAACCCATAAATCAAAGATTGGTCTCCCTTGAGCAAAAAGGACTCCTACATCAGCACCCAGCATAACCCAACCTACCCTGGAAATACTGTGCACAGGAGACAGCCCCCAATATGCTTGTTATCCCAAAAATCTAATGGGCTTATTTAGCTCCCTCTCCTTGAGGAATGAACGCCACTGGCTGCTGCACAAGCTACATCATTCGTAGTTTAGGAGATGTTATAAGCCACACAGTAAGACCCCTATGTTAACAGATACAAAAAAAGTAAATTCATAGATAACATCCATCAATATCTTTATCTATACAAAGTAACTCTACCATAAAATAGTAACGTTTAATACCTTATATCTAAATCCGTTGCTTCATTAGTGCGGCGTAGGAACTGAAAGTTTTAATCCCTGGGACAAACTGTCAGCCCAATGAAAAAGGAACAAAAAAAACAGCCAATTGACCAGAGTCCAAACATACATTCAGAGAAAGTAGACTGTTTTTGGTTCTCGTCCACCTGATGCCCCTTTTCATGCTAAGCCCTAAGGACAAAGTCTGCGAGAGAGGGGGCCCATGGTAGGATGTAAGGGCTGTGATGGGGTGAATGNGCAGCAGATTGATCACATAGATACTGTCTGAGAAGAGATTAAGAGGCCTGTTGGTTTCTTTGAGAGCTAGATAAACAACATAGAGTTCTCTGTACTGTGAGGAATGGTCAGGAAGTGGGTGAAACAAGATCTGAGGGGCTTGGTCCAGGTTGTCATAAATGATGACTGCAGCCCCTCACTTCCCTCCATCTGTGAAAACAGATGTGGCCTGTCTTATAGGCGCATCTTGTAAAAGATGGAGAGGAAGCCAGTTTAGCAGTGGGAGAGTGGAGACCCACCTGTCGTTAGGGTAGTGATTTTCTATCTGTCCTGGAAATCCCATGAGGCGTACAGCTATATGAACGTGATTTCACATCAGCCACTGGATATCCAGGAGGGAGAAGGGTGTCACTATGACATCATGCTCTTTCCCCAATGTCTGCAGGCAACGTTCCCACCCATTTCTTATAGCAGCTAAAGAATCCATTTCAGTTAACAGTTGGGGAGTTCCCCCTTTGGGCTTGTGCAGCCACTCTAGTACTCCTCTGGATTGGTAAAGGGCCCCTACCAGCGTGGGTGTAGTGTTAAAAATAAGCAGCTGCACAGGAAGGGAGGGTGTGAAACGTTTAGGCTAAAGCCATGCTCTGGAGAGGTTGGTTGACTTCAGCCAGAGCTTCTGAGGCTTCTGCTGTGAGCTTTTGCCTGGAAGCCGGGTCCCTGTCGCCTCAAAGAAGATCAAAGGGAGGCTGTAGTGTTGTGGTGGGGATGGACAGCCATGGACAAAGCCAGTTAAGATTTCCTAGGAAGGAATGAAGGGATGCTAGCGTGAGCTTGGGAGGAAGGGAGAGTACAGGTTTGAGAGGTCTCACTGTAGTGAGAGAAATTTCAGTGCCTAGGAATCGAATTGGAGGAATCATTTGAATCTTAGCATGGGCTATTTTAAGTCCAAAAGCTTCTTAGGATGGTGCAAGCCTGTCCTTTAAAGTTGCCGGGTCAGTTGATGATTTGTCCCAAACTAAAATGTCGTCCATATAATGGAAGACTTGCAGACCCTGTTCCATATGGGGTTTAAGAGCCACTGCTACCGCCTCTTAGCAGAGCTTTGGGCTGTTGGCCATGCCTTGTGGCAGGACATTCCACTCTGATGAGTTGCTGGACCTGAATCGGTAATTGCAGGAGCTGAGAAAGTGAACCTCTTGCAATCCTCAGCATGGAGGGGGATGGAAAAGAAACAGTCTTTTATATCTAAGGCTAGCAGAGGGGTTGTATTAGTCACTTTTCTGTTGCTGTGATAAAACCACCATGAGCAAGGGAACTTATAAAAGGTAGAGTTTATTTGAGCTTATGATTGATGGTTCCAGGGAATCAGAGTCTATTGTGGCGGGAAGCATGGTGGCCGGGGCTGGAGCAGCATGCCAAAGGTCACATCTCGCAATGCGCACAGGAAGCCAACAGAGAGAGACTGGAGACCACAAGGCTTGTTAAACTCACTAAGCCTGCCCCCAATGATGTACTTCCTCCAGCACGACCACACCTAAGACCTCCAAAAACAGTGCCACCAACTGGAGACAAATGTCTGAATACTTACAGCCTATGGGGGACACTCATTCAAACCACCACAGTTGTGATGGCTCTCCATGTGTACAGTTATGAGACGTTAACTGGTGTGGTGACAGCTCTCTATTTACACAGTTATGAGAAGTTAATAAGGGTGGTGACGACTCTCCATGTGCACAGTTATAAGAAGTTAACAGGGGTGGTGATGGCTCTCCATGTGTACAGATATGGGAAGTTAACTGTGGTGGTGACGGCCCTCTACATGTGCAGGTAAGGAAATTTAACTGGGGTGGTGACATCTCTCCATGTGTACAGTTATGGGAAGTTAACTGGGGTGGTGACAGATCTCAATGTGCACAGTTATGAGAAGATAAATGGGGTGGTGATGGCTCTCCATGTATACAGTTATGAGAAGTTAACTGGGGTGGTGACGGCTCTCCATGTGCACAGTTATGAGAGTATAACTAGGGTGGTGAAGGCTGTCCATGTGTAAAATTATGAGAAGTTAACTGGGATGGTGACAGCTCTCCATGTGCACAGTTGTGAGAGGTTAACTGGGGTGGTGACAGTTTTCCATGTATACAGTTATGGGAAGTTAACTGGAGTGGTGACTGATCTCCACATGGACAATTATGAGAAGATAACTGGGGTGTTGACGGCTCTCCATAGCACAGTTATGAGAAGTTAACTAGGGTGGTGATGGCTCACCGTGCATACAATTTTGAGAAATTAACTGAGGTGGTGATGGCTCAATGTGTACAGTTATGACAATTTAACTGGGGTGATGGCGGCTCTCCATGTACACAGTTTTGAGAAGAAAACTGGGGTCTTTTGGCTCTCCATGCATATAGTTATGAGAAGATAACTGGGGTGCTGACCCCTCTCCATGTGTACACTTATCAGAAGTTAAATGGGTTGGAGATGGCTCTCCATGTATACAGTTAATGAGAAGTTAAGTGGGGTCATGACGGCTCTCCCTGTGTACAGAAACTCATTCCAAGAAACAAAAACTTACCTTGTAGAGCCTGGAGGGCCCTTTCCATAATCCTGCTCTGACCTACCAATAATTCCTGTGTCTCTAAGCACATCACATCACTCTGAAAGGAGATGCTGTGGAGACCTGTCCCTCCTGCATCAGCACTGCATAAAGAGGAGAGAACAGGTCAAAGGCTGAAGCAGAGGACAGAGGCCTCCCAGAAAGTCACAGAAGACAGGGGCAGACCAGAGACACAGCTCAACCTGCACAGGAAGCTGGATGATCTTCTGAACCCCCATAGCATGATGGAGCCCACAGTCCTCTTTCCAGGACACACAGGCCCCTCCTCCTGCACACCCAGGAAGAGAAACTCCTGAGACAGCTGCTCCTGGGCCTCTGTCCCTGATCAGAATCCAGACTGGAAACACCAGTGACAAGGATCACTTCCCCCTCCCCTCCCACCCACCAGTCAGCATTCAGCTGGGCCATTCCAGCTCCAGACACATCCCTGTCCCCTTCCTGCAGGAGGAAATCCCCCCTTCCCAGAGCACTGAGAACACAGGGAAGACTGGGTGCTCGGCTGCAGTGCACAAGGAAGAGCATCCTTGGATTGGGAGCTCAGGGGCTTCCTCATTGGAGCTGACAGACCCAAGGCCAGGACACAGCCCAGCTCAGCCCTGGATGAGCTGCTGTTCTCTCAGGGAAAGGGATCCCTGTCAGCCTTGCTGCTCTAAGTGTGCTCTAGAGGACTGAAGCTTTCTAGAGGAAAGGGGAAGAGGGAGGCTGCAGCACTGAGAGGAGGGGACAGAGCTGGGTCCTGCACAGACCCTGCCCTCAGCCCTCAGCCCACGGGACTCTGGGAGGTGCTTCTGCCTGGAGGAGGCTGAGCTCAGAGGGAGAAAGGACAGCAGAGCTGACAGCAGAGCAGCAGGGCCTGGGAGCAGCGCTGGAGCAGAAGCTCTTCTCCACAGAGGGAGACAGCGGACAGCAGAGACCATGGAGCTGCTCTCTGCCCCTCTGCACACTGGGAGTGTCCCTTGGCAGCAGCTGCTGCTCACAGGTGAGGGGACCATTCCCTGGGAATGGGAGGAGGAGAGGAGCACTGACACTGGGTGGGGTCCCCAAGGGAAGAAGAGACCTAAGAGAGGACACTGAGAGGGACAGAGGTCAGCACAGGAAGCTCTCAGAGAACAGGAGATGGTGACGGGGAGGACAAGCTCAAGGTTCCTGTTCTAAGCTGATCTCACTGAGCACTGTGTGCTGAGCACAGATGTTCACAACGGGGAAAGAATTATTCTCCAACTCACCCCAAACTGGGGTATTAAACATTGTTCTTAGCCAGTGTGGTGGTTTGCATGAGTGTCCCCCATAGGCTGTAAGTATTCAGATATTTGTCTCCAGTTGGTGGCGCTGTTTTTGGAGGTATTAAAAGGTGTGGCCATGCTGGGGGAAGTGTGTCACTGGGGGCAGCCTTAGTGAGTTTTAACAAGCCTCGTGGTCTACAGTTGCCCTCTCTGTTTCCTGTACTCTTTGCGAGGTGTGACCCTCGGTTTGCTGCTCCAGATCCAGCCGCCATGCCTCCCGCCACAATGGACCCTTATTCCCTGGAACCGCCAATCGTAAGCTCAAATAAACTCTTCCTTTTATAAGTTCCTTTGGTCATGGTGTTTTATCACAGCAACAGAAAAGTGACTAATACAGTTATTGGTACCAGAAGTGGGGTGTTGGCTGTGAAGAACCTGACCATGTGTATGTTTGGAGAAGTGTGGAAGACTTTGGAACTTTGGGCTGGAAAGGCTGTTGACTATTGTAAGCAGAGCTTAAAGGGCCATTCTATTGGAGGCCTGGAAGAACGCATGGCTGCAGAAGATGTGGTTCCAGGGGAAAATAAAGACTTAGGCAGCAACCGGGATATTTTGATAAAGAGTCTGGCAGCAGTTTGCCCACAGCCCAGATGCTTGCCTGATGCTAAGTTGAAAATCGGTGGACTGATGTCTTTGGTGGAGGATATTTGAAGACAGCCTAATGTAAAAATGGTGGCATGGCTTTTAATGGTGAATATTGTGCAGCTCTACAGTGAAGAAAAGCAAATGGGGCAGAAAGAAATGCAGAATGTACAGTTTGGATCTGATAACTACACTAGGAAGATTAAAGGTGGGGCCAAGTCTTGTGAAGGAGAGTTTCCTTTTCATAAGGAGATTAAAGTGATTAATGAAGGGCCTCGAGATTTACAAGCAAACAAAAGAATCAGTACCTTCAGGGAAAGACCACACCCAGCTAATCCTCCAGCTTTTGAAAGGAAAATACTAAAAGCGTTTTCTACTGCTCCAAGTCCAGGGCAGAGAAAAATTGCAAATGTGGTTAAAGTAGAAGAGATTCCATCCCAAACTTGCAGCCAGATTTGGCAATTTCATTCACGTGGTGCTGGCTTTAGAGGCATGAAGGATGCAAGAGTGAAGGGGTCATCAGTTCTTCCTCCATGGTTTCAGAGAGCCAAAGAGGTCAGGCAGAGTACAGCAGGGGCGTCCCTGAATAAAGATGGGCCATTGCGTGAAGCTGTGAGTGTGAAGCCTGGTTGGCAGTGGAGACCCCAAGAAGACTTTCGAGATGCCAGACCTGTGAGATATTTGCCAAGGAGAGCTGCATACAGGGAGTGGTACCAGCCTAAGAAAGAGATGTATGTTGCAAGCAAAGCTGGAAGAGCTGAGCCGTCTAAGCCCTTTGGAAGTCAAGTCCCAGAAGTTGCATGTGGAGCTACAGGACTTGGCGTTTGCCCTGCTGGTTTTCGGTCTTGTTTTGGTCCAGTATTTCCTCACTATGCCTCTATTCCTTCGTCTTGGAATGGAAATGTGTATTCGGTTCCACTGTATGTTGGGAGTATGTAATTTGTCTTTTGATTTTACAGGAGCTTACAGTTTGGGAGATTGGCCTGAGTCTCAGAGGAGACTTAGGACTGTGGACTTTTGAATGGCATTGAGACTGGTACAGACTGTGGGGACTTTTAAGGTTGGACTAAATGCATTTTGCATTTTATATGGTCAGGAGCATATGGGGGCCAGGGAGTGGAATGTGGTGGTTTACATGAGTGTCCCCCATAGGCTGTAAGTATTCAGACATTTGTCTCCAGTTGGTGGCACTGTTTTTGGAGGTCTTAGAAGGTGTGGCCATGCTGGGGGAAGTGTGTCACTAGGGGCAGGCTTAGTGAGTTTTAACAATCCTCGTGGTCTACAGTTGCCCTCTGTGTTTCCTGTACTCTGCGAGATGTGACCCTCAGTTTGCTGCTCCAGATCCAGCCGCCATGCCTCCCACCACAATGGACTCTAGTTCCCTGGAACCGCCAATCGTAAGCTCAAATAAACTCTTCCTTTTATAAGTTCCTTGGTCGTGGTATTTTATTACAGCAACAGAAAAGTGACTAATACAGCCAGCAATGTGTGAAATTCAGGAATAAGCCTCTGGACATGCAGGGCCCTGGAACACACGTTTATTCACCAACAGGCATCTCTGCCCATTCCAAGCAGAGGGGCTGAAGCAGAGAACAGACCAGTCCTCCTCACACAACCCTTGTCCTAGTGGACAAGGAGACAGAGCAGCAGGACATTTAGAGGGAGATGACGGGGTGACAAGAGCCACAGAGGAAACAGCAGGAAAGTTCAGAACCTGAAGACTCGGGGTCTTCAGAGGAGGTCAGGGAAGGTGTGCACTAGACCCTCAGCCAGCCTGTGAGTGTGAGCAGGGATCTGAGGACAGTGAGGGTGAGCCCTGAGGGAGAGAGTTCCATAGGAGCAGTGACAAGGCCAGGGACACTGAGTGATGGAGGGCTGTGCTGTGCTCTGCTCAGTAGGACACACACACACACACACAGAGACACACACACAGACACACACACAGACACACACAGACACACACAGATACACACACACGCGCACACACACACACACACACACACACACACACACACACACACCATATCATGGCTCTCTCTTTCTTCCTCCTAGTCTCACCTTTAACCTACAGGAGCTCTCCCACCTCTGCTCAAGTTCATATTGAACCAGTGCTGCACCATGTTGCTGAAGGGAAGTGCGCCTTCTTCTACTTGTCCACAATCTGTCTTAGAATCTTCTATCCTTTTACTGTTTCAAAGGAAAAAATGCTGTCTATAACTCTGAGATTGCATGATATATAATACCTATTAATGTCAATAAGACAGGGCCTGCATACAGTGGTAGGGAAAAAATATTCTCTGATGGATCCCTGCTGATCCGGGTCATAAACTGGAAGTACTTAAGATTCTAAATGTTTCAGACCATCACCTTAATTGACGACGTGAATGAAACATTGGTGCAGGTCACTGTATAGCGTGATTTACTCTCTGTGACCTCTGGATGCTAGGCTGGGCTCATCCCAAGATTGTCAGGACTGTGCTCACCTCCATCCTCTTTGAGAATTTAGTGCAAGACACAGAGTTGAAACAAACTGTACTAGATCAGAATCCCTCACTGGAATCCACCCTGCAGAGAAAAGGACAAGAGCTGAGGACTCAACTGAGGGAGCAGCCTCAGCACACACTCTTGGGTCCCTCTCCATCAACATGGCTCTTCAAAGGACCCTATGAGACTTGGGCAGGGCCTGGTTGAGGAACCCAGAGATCCTCACTGAGAAGTGAGTACCAGGAGGCTGTAGCTCCATAATGCTCTCCCAGAGACCTGACTCCAGGTGACCTTGGGAACCTTCAGAACAGGAATGGAATTTGATCTCTTGTTAGGGCTGAAAGTGAACAATGATTTCTCAGCTGTCTGAGTCTTATGTCCTGTGGATTCAGCTAGTACGCTGTCATGAGAGCCACATCTAGGCTAGGTCACCTAGGTATTTCCTTCTCCTGAGTCTCAGCACAGAGAACAGGGAAGGAAAGTGCCCAGGGCCATTAGATAACTGCCCTGATGGATTTATGAGACTCCACAGGAAGGGCAGTGTCCCTAAGCGCAGGAGAAGGTTGTAAAGACACACCTGGCAGCTCTATGATTTTAGTGTCCGGTCCAAAACAATCTCTCTTTCAAGCAAATAGCAATAGGTGCTTCTGATTTGGGCAGATGGCCATCTCAAGTTCAGGTCATTAATATTTAAGATTAACTTACATACATGGCAATTACAATGTCCCATGTATCCTATCATAGGAAAACTGAGACAGGAAATAGGTCACCAAGACAGAGTCACACAGGCCGTGAGTGACAGATGCAGAACAGAAGCTAGACACAGCCCCCAGCCTCCCCACCTTGAAGGCCTTATTAGGTGTCTATTTAGTAGAGAGTGGGTGGATGTGACTTCACATTTAATCTTAGGTACTGGTAGCTCAGAGGTGTCCCTGGTCCAGAAATTGAATGCAGTTTTATAATCACCCTAAAAATACTCTAGATCTAAACCACCCATTTGAACAGAATCCTGGGTTGTCTCAAACCACTCCAGCAGTGACTGGATTTGAAATCCCAGGTTTCCTCTTGTGCTGGTGTCACTCTTAATGGAGGGCAAAGGACAGGACTTTGATTTTTCTCACTAGACCTTCAACTAGTACATGGAACCATGTCACCAACTTCCAATATTTTGTCATTAGGAAAAAATGAATGAATGAATGAATGAATGAATGAATGAATGATGGAGTGGATGGGTGAATGACTGATGGAGAACTTCAATATTGTGAGGTCTGGCCTCACCTACTCCCTGTCCTTCTGGAAGCTGAGACTCTTGTCCAACCCTTCTGTCCCCTGCTCATAAGCTCCCTGGGGATTCACAGAACACAATGGCCATGGACTGCTGGGATGAGGATGTGTTTTCACAGTGACACTGGTTTAGTTCTGAGCAGCCATTTGGGTCTGAGTTCCTGGGGTCTTGGGAGTCATTTTAAACCTATTGCTAATGTCAGGGATGTTTCTGTCTGTTTTGGTCCTTCTCTGCCTTTATCTCCTGTCCCTTCATTCCTGGCGGGACTGTCCAGCCACCACCACCCCCAGCTCACTGTTCTCTTACTCTTCTGACTTGGATGGCTGCCTGTCCTGCTCTCATCCCAGTAACACCTGCTGTCAGCTGCTGTTGAAGACCAGAATGCTTTCCTTTAAGCTAAGTTGTGCCTGGAACTAGAAGGCCAGATCCCCACTACTGTTGATGGGGGAGACATTAACAACAACACCCTCGTTAACCCTTGTTATTGGCTTGGCTAGCATGAGGAGATTGGGTGGGTTAAAACTTTAATTTGGGGGCTGGAGAGATGGCTCAGCGGTTAAGAGCACCGACTGCTCTTGCAGAGGACCCGAGTTCGATCCCCAGCACCCACATGGTGGCTGAGAACCATCTTTAACTCCAGTTCCAGGGGAATCTGACACCCTCTTCTGACCTCTGTGGTACTGCACAACATGGGTGCACTGACCTACATGCATACACATACAAAGTAAATAAAATAAAAAAAATTTTTAAGTTTAATTTGTTCTTGTTTCTGGGAAAAAAAGATGTCCTTTTTATCAATCCCCTCACCCACATCTATAGGTAAATAAATTGCCTTTTGAATTGTCTTGTGATTCTGAGCCAAGGGGCAGACATCTATTTTTCTGACAGTTAACTGAAAATGTATGTGTAACTTGGCATATAGCCACTGAACTTGTAGCATACAGGCTTAGGAAATTCAATGAATAAGTAGCATGCACTGACTATTGCACAAGTCACATGTCCCAGAGTCTTATTCTATGCTACCCTGACCTCTCCATCCCATTTTTGTCTGTAGGACACAGAGAAATAAGACTGAAGCTAAGCTGGAAACTTCTCCCCTGCTACCTGTCTTTCACAGTGCTGAAAAGAGCCATGTAGATTTTTCGGGGGGAAAAGCCATCAGCAGCCTTACTCAGCTAGGGGCCTGCCTGCAAGATATAGCACTGGTGTGATAGTGGTATGACTGTTATAGCATACCCAACTGCTTTCTGATTGTATTTGAAGACTGCACTACAAGAAGAAATTTAATGTAAACTGGTCAAAAGCCCAAAGAAGTCATAGGCCTTAGTGGGGGAAATACTGCTGTTGTTTTGCTACGTGCATATATCCTCAAAATACTGTTTAGATTTTTTTACCACAGATTACTGCTGCTCTCAGCCTTGGTTAGAGAAGCTTAGTTTTTGCAGTGGGCAGTAGTTAATCCAGAGACTTGTAACTGGTCAAAGTACTGAGACTAAGCACCGAGTACGGTTGAGGCTCAGACGAAAAGAGTTCATCATCAGCCATCCTGAGGCTCGGGGAACACAGTGAAAGAAGAGTAGAAATACTGGAAGAGCTGGAGGATGCAGAGGAGTGCTGTAAGCTGATGCCTAATGGACGTGCCATGCTATTGCACTCGTGGAAAGAGCAGCTGTGGAAACTGCACAGTGAGTGTGTAAGGTTGGCCCACAGGCATTCCATCATGTGTGTAAGATTGGCCAACAGGCATTCCATAATGTGTGTAAAATTGGCCCACAGGCATTCATTCATGTGTGTAAGATTGGCCAACAGGCATTCCATAATGTGTGTAAAATTGGCCCACAGGCATTGCATCATGTGTGTAAGTGTGCTGGATAGCTTTAGTGTCAACTTGACACACCTGGGTTGAGGGAGCCTCAACTGGGGAATTGACTCCATTGGATTGGCCTGTGGCCACATCTGTGGAGTATTGTCTTGATGGTCGAGCAGTGTGGAAGGGCCCAGCCCACAATGAGTGGTGCCACCTGGGCAGGTAGTTATGTATGGTATAAGAAGGCAGGCTGGGCA
>VZQC01006518.1:772507-805097 GCA_009823505.1 Rhizomys pruinosus
TTCCATCATGTGTGTAAGGTTGGCCCACAGGCGTTCCATCATGTGTGTAAGATTGGCCCACAGGCGTTCCATCATGTGTGTAAGATTGGCCCACAGGCATTCCATCATGTGTGTAAGGTTGGCCTACAGGCATTCTATCATGTGTGTAAGATTGGCCCACAGGCATTCCATCATGTGTGTAAGGTTGGCCCTCAGGCGTTCCATCATGTGTGTAAGATTGGCCCACAGGCGTTCCATCATGTGTGTAAGATTGGCCCACAGGCATTCCCTCAGGGATCACATGGGGGCTTGGGAGGAGACAGTGTTTCTTGAGGAGCTGTGGGCAGTTAATGGGGAGTCGTTTTCTTTAGTAGTAATTTACCCATCCTACAATAAATAACCTGTGCTGATGCGTGGAACTCCAGTGGAACTCACTGCGCAATACAAAGAAAAAGTCAGGCGTGCCAGCAAGACAGCTCAGTGATGATAGCATTTGCCATATGAGCCTGACCATGTGAGTTCAATTCCTGGACCTCATGTAAAGTGGACGGAGAGAACCCATGCTCCTAAGTTGTCCTCTGTAGGAATTAGACTTTGTCTGGCTTGAGGTAAGGAACTGCAGACTCTGTCCCAGGATTTCTGTAAGTTATCTGATATCTTTGTGGGCACTTAAGTTGCTTCTGTGAGTTATCTGTAGCTCCGTGAGGTTGGGATATCACAGTATTTCCTGCCTTGCCTATCTCTGCAAAGTTCCAGACCCTGATGGCCTCATCCTTTGAGATATTGAGCAAAATGTCACACCTCTAGTTTACTGGTACACAAACAGGAGCTCTGCTGCTCCCAGTAGGAGCCAAGGTGGCTCGCCCTTCCCTTCCTCCTGCCCCCCCCCACTTCCTTGTCCAGAGCACAGTAGCTTTTAGTAGATAAGCACATTGCTGGCATGAATAAAACTGAGTCTATATCCTGGTCTCTCTTTGAGTCTGTTTCCTTTGTCTCCGGGTAACTTCTCATGGTTCCCTCCCCCCTCCTTGCCAGAAGCTCAGCCTTTCCTTCTAGGCCAATGAACTACATTCCCCACAATGCTTCACGCCTGTCACGGAACAAAAAATTTCAGTATGGTTCCAGGTCTTTTTTGATTCAGGTTTTCCAAAAGATATACAGAGAAAATGTACCTTTAAACTTTATTGTGTTCTTTCTCATGATACTTGTTCAGAATTGAGGTAATTATGCTGTTCCTTGCACATAAATTTTTATCTTGAGATAATATATTTTAACATGGCCATTCAAAGTCTGTTAAGTTAAATTCTTTCTCAAGCATGCTTTTCTAAATCTGATACATGGGTACCCCAAAACATCTTTAAACAAGTTGTGCACAACTGATCAATTAATAAGTCCTAGGCATTTCAAGGTCAATCAATCAATTAAGGATCGTAAACTATTCTAAAATTAATTAATAAAATAAAAAAGGGTCCCGAACAATCTTGGAGACTTTTAGAGTTGTTGTTGTTGTTGTTTTTCCCAGACTTGGCGTTACTTTATTTTCCAGTTCAAAGCTACTGTCATGGGCCTTTTAGAGTTATACAAATGACACTTACAAAAAATAGAAGACCAAGACACCCAGAGCAAGATGCGTGGTGGTGGGAACCAGCAGGGTGGGGTAGCTGGGAGCCAGGAGGGCCCCTGAGGTTCAGGCCTGGGGAACCGGCAGGGTGGGGTGGCGGGGAACCAGGAGGGCTCCCTGAGGTTCAGGCCTGGCTTTCTCCTGCCCAGGAGCCCCAGGCATCAGGCAGATGTGGAGCACCAATCCCAGGGCTAGGGCTGGGGTGGGCAGGCAGGAGGAAGGGAGCCCAATGGCCAGATGGGAAGGCAGGGACAGGTGCCACCCCGCCACACACCCCACAACAAGACCACTCCCCACTATTACAGAGCAGGCCTGCCTACCTTTAAATAAAGTTTAAAGGTACATTTTCTCTGTATATCTTTTGGAAAACCTGAATCAAAAAAGACCTGGAACCATACTGAAATTTTTTGTTCCGTGACAGGCGTGAAGCATTGTGGGGAATGTAGTTCATTGGCCTAGAAGGAAAGGCTGAGCTTCTGGCAAGGAGGTGGGAGGGAACCATGAGAAGTCACCCGGAGACAAAGGAAACAGACTCAAAGAGAGACCAGGATATAGACTCAGTTTTATTCATGCCATGCTCCAACAGTAACATTTCACTTAAAAAAAAAATACTGATTTGGTCATTTTCTCCTTCCAGTCAAGCCAAGGTACAAAGGAAGAGATGGAAGCAGGTTCCTCTAGCCCAAGAACGTGCAAGGACAACCTGGTGATGCCACCCTGCCCACTTGGAGCCAGGGAGGCAGGCTGGCCCTCTGCAGGATGTAGCAGGGGTGCCTTCCAGCCATGATGCAGAAGAATGCTCTGGACAAGCTAGGCCACGCCAAGCTTCAGTCCCACACAAAGACTTGTTGCATCCCAATTTGGGGGCAGATATACCCGAAAAGCAAGGCCTCTAGGTTGGGGGGCTGGAGCATCTCCCTAGCCCCCACCCGACTTCTCCTGGACCACTTCCTGGGGAGATAAGGCTCAGAGTTGTCTGAGGTCAGTAGACAGAGGTACCAGCATGCCCCATGGCAGAGGAGGGGTACACAGGGACCCTCCAAGAAATGGGCTGCAGCTGCTGGCCAACAGGGAACAGGAGATGAGGGGTGAAGGGGGTCCATGGAGGGCAACAGGCGAGGGCACCATTTTCTGTGGGGTTTCCAGTTTGAAAGGCAAGGGGTTGCTACTTGCCACAGGGCCACTGAAGAGGAAGGACAGCAGGACAGGCTGGATGTGTGGCCCACAGGGGAAAGTGGCCCTAGTACTCCCAGAGTGAGGTGCGGTCAACGGTCTCTGCACAGGCCTTCAGGACCCCAGTGTGGTCCCCCTTCAGGTAGCGCCCGCCCACCTTGATGGCTACCTTGTTGTAGTCGCAGAATTCAAAGAAATCCACCGGGGTATCACTGCTGCTGGTGACCAAGGAGTCACTGCGCACGGTCCGGTACTTGCCCGTGAATTCCAGCTGGAAGACGTCATAGCTAGAACGGTTAGCATCCAGAGTGCCCGTGACTTTGCGACAGCCGATGAACCCGTGCTCCCCACGGAACACGATGATGGGACGGTTAATCAGCTTCATGAGGAAGAGTTCAGCATCCCCTGCTGTCTCCACCGAGGCAGCCAGCTGTCCATTCTTCTTGGCAGTCACAAACTTGTCATTGGAAGCTCGCAGTGTGATGTGGAGGTCACACCACTGGATGTCAAAGTAACAGTTGGCATTCGTGGTGGATGCGGTGGACTGCACGCCTCCAGTGGCCGTGACTGTCCAGTACTTGCCCGTGTGGGTGCGGAAGGCTCACTTTTTGTGTCCCGGTCAATCTCCAGCTGGAAGGTCTCTTGGTCAGTTTCTTCATCGTGATTGGCTGATAGATCCATACCCTGGAGCGTGGACACGTTCCTCTCGTTGGCTGCCTGCAGCACCACCTGAGCGCAGCTCTGTTCCAAGATGCAGAGCTCGTCTTTACCCACCTTGGTGGCCTTGCTGGCCTTGAGGGTACCGCTGGGCCCAGACTGGGCCAGATAGCGACCTTTGCAGTTGCGAAAGGCCACCTTGCTGGAGAGAAACTCCAGTTTGTAGCCGGTGGGGGGCTCTGGGCGCCACTAGGTGCCTGCCGTGGTGCAGGAAGCAGTGATCCAAGGTCTGAATGCTGTAGCGCTGGTCTTGGAAGGCCAGGGTGATGAGCGAGATGACGCCCACAGCACATCGTGGTCCACGGCAATCTCATCTGCTGGCCGCGTGCTCAGGTGCACTTAGTGGGTGACGCTGTAGATGTTGACCTGGGGGTGCATGACTATGTGCACACTCCACTTCTCAGCCGGGGACACGGTTTGTGAGAAGCACGACAGGCGGTCCATCAGCAGAACTGAGCTACAGCTCAGCCAACACAGATAGGAAAGATCTTGCTGATCCTGCTTCTCAAGTCAGTAGACCTCATGACAACCGAACCCAGCAAATTCAGACCCTTCCTTCCCAAGACACACAGGCTGCCTCTTTTGCATGCTCAAGACACGAAGCTCCCTCTGAGACAAATGTTTCTAAGTGTCTGTCCTAGAAAATAGGCCAGAACAGTGACAGACCTGAGACAAATCCCGAAATCAGTCGCGACTCACCTTGTCCCTTTGTATCCCCCAGAGATGTCCCTGTGTCTTCCTGTGGCAGTAATCCTACTCTCCCAGAGCACCAGGTGGCACTGTGAGGACCAGGCCACCAGCTGGGTTTCTATGTCACAAAAGGAAACGCATCTCTGCCATGGGGTTCTAGGGCCTCCCTCTGTGATGACAACAGCTCTGAGGTCAGGACACAGCAGAGGCCAGTGGTAGGGTGGGGGGTCGTCCTGCCAGGAAAGAGGGGGGCCCATCTGTTGCTCACAGTGGGTTATGGGACATGGAACCTAACACTGGGAACGGGGAGGACAGGAGGAAGAACTGAAAACACGGGGCAGGAAGGGGTCCTGACACCAGCCCTGTGCCCAGCCCATGTGACTCTGGGAGGTGCTCCCATTCAAGAACTCAGTTCTGAGAGAGAAGAGACAGTGGAGTTGACAGCAGGTCCGCAGTTTGGAAGCAGTACTGGAGCCTAACGTCTTCTCCATAGAGGGCAGATACAACAGACAGCAGAGACCATGGAGCCACCCTCAACACTTCTGTCTGCAAGGTGTGACCCCTGGCAGAGGCTCCTGATCACAGGTAAGAGGACCCAAACTGGGAGGGCTCAGGAAGAAGGCAGAGACTGGCTGGGCTTGGGGCTCCTGGAGAATGCAGGAGACTAGTAAGAGACAAGGGGCTTCTGTCGACTTCGAAGGGTAGGAGGGCAGGAATAGTGCTCCCTATTCCCAACCAGTCCTCACTGATGTTCACTCTGAAATCAGGGTAACTACACAAAACAAAACTGAAACAATTAACCTCTTGACACACAGGGGCTTAGGAAAACCCGTTCCTTCCTGCTTAGGTATCTAAGCCTGCTATAGACACTGAGGTTATAACAAAGACCACATTAGTTCTCACTGAGACCTCATTGTACAGGGAAAGAAGGAAGAGAATAAAGGGATGACTCTGGGTCTTTTGAAGAAGGCTACACACACACACACACACACACACACATGCACACACACACATACACACACACACACACACAGAGCTGGGAGTAAAAGACACAGGCTCATGAACAAGAACCCACCATCTAATACAAAAGTTAATATTGATGGACTTCTGTGTCTTCCTTCCTAGCCTCACTTTTAACCTTCTGGTACCAAACCACTACTGCAGCACTCAGGATTGAGTTTTTGCCACCTTTTGTTCTGGAGAGAACTTCAGTTCTTTTAAATGTTAAAAATCTGGACATACGGGATTTTATGTTTGAGTGGTATAAGGGAAAGTATGTAGCCCATGAACACCTAATTCTGAGATATAAGGCAAACATGACCGAATTACATGCCGGACCAAGAAACAGTTTAAGAGAACGCATATTCCACAATGGATCTCTACTGCTATCTGAGGTCACCATGGAAGACAAAGGATATTACACCCTTATCGTCTCTGAAGATAACTCATTGCATGGAAGAGTTAGTGCACTACTCAATGTATATGGTGAGTGATTCTCTAAGATCTCTAGGAGAGGAGGGGACTCAATACATTTCATACACAGGACTGTGTCACTCCTCGACAGTCCCTACCTCCCTCTGCATGATGTCCCTTTATTGGGCTTTGAGCTCTTGCTGTAGGACACACACTGTGAAAACAATGTTTTTAAAGTGGGAGTCCTTCACCTGAATTCACCCTGAGAAAAGCAGGCTAGTGTGAAAGGGAACTCTGTCCCATACCAGCACCTGTCCCCAAGAACAAGGCTGGGAGAAACACCCTGCAGGACTGGGCAAGGAGTAGCTAAGGCTCTGGGATCCCAACAAAGGAGGTCATTGTACCAAGATCAGGTGATTGTGAATGTGCCAGACTAATTATAGGCAAGACAGTGAATTATACTCCATCCATCACATAACCTGTTCAAAGGAAGCTAAGGAACAAGAAATACAGTTGCTGATTCAGGGACACACAGGACATGAGAGGCAGAGCAGAAGTATGAGACATCTGATGTAGTCACAGTCCCTCTCCACGACTGGACTCCTTAGTCAGCATCTGTGGAGCATTGGTTCAGATACTTTAGTCATAGAGGAACATCGGAGGGAGAGAGCCTGGTGTGGGGGTAAGAGAAGACAGACCATTGGTTTTTAATCTGAAACAAAATCATGTGAATCGAGAGCATGCCCTGGCCATGCCCCACCCCCCGCTCCCTTCCCTACCCCCCCAACCCTCCACACTGCTTACACACTAGACTTAACATCACGTGCCTTCAAAAACTCCTCCTATTAGACAGACAGAATAACTTAGCTTTGACCCTGTAGCCAAGGTTAGACCGAAATATCGCCCAGTGAAGAGGGGAGGGAAGCTGGACACAGGGTGCTTGCCTGCAACCCAGCACTTGGAAGGTAGACACAGGAAGATTCCAGCAAATGCCAAACCAGCCCAGGCTAGGAATGAATGGGGAATGAGTGAATGAATGAATGAAGATAGGAATGAATGAGTGAGACAAGGTGCCAGAACCATTAAGAAGCCATAATCCATAGAGAGTCCTGGAAGTTCTGAGCACACCTGCTCCTGGAGCTGAGACCCTGTTCCTGTCCTCTGAGCTCACCTGATCCTAAGGCCACCCCGGAAGTTAACTCTGTGATTGAAAGGTGCCCTGGAAGTTTCTGTTTCTTTTCCTTTCTTTTCATCTATCTATTTATTGCTTTGATGAGCCGGTGGATTTTATGGTGGTTACTTACAGGAGTATAGGTGAGGGGTCACTGACAGGAGTATGGACAAGGGGTTACTTACAGGATTATACACGAGGGGTCACAGGAGTATGGACAAGGGGTTACTTACAGGAGACTAGACGAGGGGTTACTCACAGGAGTATAGACAAGGGCTCACTTACAGGAGTATAGATGAGGGGTTACTTACAGGAGTATGGATGAGGGGTTACTTACAGGATTATGCACGAGGGGTCACAGGAGTATGGACAAGGGGTTACTTACAGGAGTAAAGACAAGGGCTCACTTACAGGAGTATAGACGAGGGGTTACTTACAGGAGTATGGACAAGGGGTCACTTACAGGAGTATAGATGAGGGGTCACTTACAGGAGTATAGACGAGGAGTTACTTACAGGAGTATGGACAAGGGGTTACTTACAGGAGTATAGACAAGGGGTTACTTACAGGAGTATAGACGAGGGGTCACTTACAGGAGTATGGATGAGGGGTCACTTACAGGAGTATAGACGAGGGGTTACTTACAGGAGTATGGACCAGGGGTCACTTACAGGAGTATAGACGAGGGGTCACTTACAGGAGTATAGACGAGGGGTTACTTACAGGAGTATAGATCAGGGGTCACTTACAGGAGTATAGACGAGGGGTTACTTACAGGAGTATGGACGAGGGGTTACTTACAGGAGTATGGACGAGGGGTTACTTACAGGAGTATGGACAAGGGGTTACTTACAGGAGTATGGACGAGGGGTTACTTACAGGAGTATAGACAAGGGGTCACTTACAGGAATATAGATGAGGGGTTACTTACAGGAGTATAGACGAGGGGTCACTTACAGGAGTATGGACAAGGGGTTACTTACAGGAGTATAGATCAGGGGTCACTTACAGGAGTATGGACAAGGGTTTACTTACAGGAATATAGACGAGGGATCATTTACAGGAGTATGGACAAGGGGTTACTTACAGGAGCAGAACAGACTCAAAGATAATTATATCACCAGCGTGGGTGACAGCTCACAAAAGCAGGAAACCTAGAGTTTTCAAATAATTTCTTGATTTCTAAAACATGAGATATTTCTATTCAAGTAAGAACATATTCAATGATATTTCTTAATGTGAGGGAGCATGCAGGCGACAGCATCCATATGGAGGGAGGATGACGACTTGTGGGAATTGAGTCTCCCCTTCAACTACGCAGGTCCCAGGGACTGAAAGGTCATTAGACAGACAGCAAGCACCTTTAACACCTGAACCTCCTTGCACACACTCTCGTGGATTCTGAGGGAGTCGTGAAGCTCATGTTCTGTAGGGAACTGGAAGTCACTCACTCTGAGAAACCTGGCTCTGTTCCATCCCCGCCTCTCACCTCGTTACTCCTCCTCATTCCAGACAGAACTGCTCCTGCCCTGTTTGTCTTGCTCATCCCCACATTACACGGCTCAGTGCCCTGTTCTTTACCTGCTAAACTACTGCTCTGCCTGTGACAAACCCCTCACGGTGGAGCGACAGCAAAGGACACAGAAGTCAATAGACGCAGAGGACCGTCAGCAATGGTCCCGCTTCCACTGCATACGACTCAGCGATCTTCCATGACTGAGGTGTGAAGTAGACAAGACAAGGCAGAACCAGTCTCTCCACTAGCTACACTGGCACCCACAGAGGCTGGGGCAGAAGAATAGGGCTGCAAGCCACACAGCTCCTGCCTCCTTCCCAGCATCTCCCAGCTGACTGGGACTCCATTCTGTTCTAGTAGAAGGCTCAGCTCCTCCTAGACACTCTGCACCTTCAAGAGGGCGCGACCCAGTCAGTGCACACATGGGCTCATCGTCTCCACAGGCAGCTGTGTTCTCAGGGTGTCACTCTCACACAGTGAAGAACTCAAGATGTTGCCAGTTCCACTGGATTTTGTCCCATTTGGGAGAATTTGATAGAGCTTGAGTCGGGAGTTGGGGGGGGTGTCAAATTTTAAAAAAAGAAAGCATCAGACATGCACTCATTGGCTCCTGTCCACTTTCCTTGACTCTCCATGGCACTTGTGGACATCCATGCTGAAATCTGATATTGTGACATAACATCTCCCTACATCCTCTATTGTTCCTCCTTTACTATAACAGACACCTCAGACTTCCCTCTGTCCACAGCAGCCCTCACCAGTTGCTCCACAGGAGAGCCCCATGGTTCTAACGACTATCTGCAACTGCTTTTCATCATGTGATAACACTGTACTCAAGACCGTGTTCTGAGATCTATAGAAGTCTGTGGAGAAGTATTCCCTCCCAGAAATTGCTCTTGGAATACAAATTTTCTCACGTTGAAAATGCTTACATTCTCGTCCCCTGGGATTCCGTAAAGACCCACCTGGGCCTCTTGCTCGGTTCCCACACTGTCCCCCTTACCTTCTACGGACATTCTTGCCCTCAACGTTCCTCCATTAGGGTCACTGGTTCAAGTCAGTGAGCACAATGCAGCAGAATGGGCTGAAGGATGAGCACTGGAGGGAAGGGTCAGGCCTGCTTCTGGTCTTCTGTGGATGACCTCTGATCACAGGGCCAGTCCCTAGGACAGGCTGGGAGGGCCTCTCAGCACAATGGGAAGTCACATTGTGTCCTAGCAATAGGACAGATGTGAAAAGCAAAGCCCCAGAGGATTGATGCCCAGGCTGAGCAGGGAGGTCAGCACAAGTGGAGGGACTTCAGCACTTCGTGTCCTGATGCCAGGCAGTTAGGACCAGAAAGGCCATGTGAGACCAAGACTCCAGGTCCTGGGTCAGTCTATGAACACTAAAGCTCAGATCACACGGGGAAAAGCCTGTGCTTCCATACGAAATATAGTGGTCTATGAGCTAAATGCCCGGAACTTCATGCATCTCCCTGTGATTCCCACCCCCCCATCCCCAATTCTTTAAGGAGTTAAGTTCATGGAAAGTTGACAGAAGCCCACTTTTGTAGAGAGAGGCCTTTCCAGGAATCCAAATATCGTACAAACTTATCTTCTCTCTGAACTCTACACAGCTCGACTATCCAAACCCTCCATCGCAAGTGACACCAACATAGCTTCGGAGGGTAACACTGTTCAATTAAGATGTGAACATTCCGGGACGGAAGTCGTCTATGGGTGGCGTCTAAATAATAAGAGCCTTCCAGGTAGTAACAGAGCCAGGCTGTCTGAGGAGAACAAGTTGCTCACTTTACACATGGTCACAAGGCACTTCAGAGGAAGCTTTGAGTGTGAAGCCAGAAACCCCGCAACTGTCACCCGAAGTGACCCATTCTTCCTGGATGTCTTCTGTGAGTAACTTCTAGTCTTTTTTTTTTAATTTTTTATTTATTTCTGTATGTGTATGAATGTACTGTCTGCATGCAAGTTTGTGCACCCGTGTCGTGCAATGCCACGGAGGTCAGAAGAGGGCGTCGGACTCCCCTGGAACTGGAGCTCTCCTGGAATTGGAGTTTCAGACGGTTCTCAGCCACCATGTGGGTGCTGGGGATTGAACCCGGGTCCTCTGTAAGAGCGGTCGGCGCTCTTAACCGCTAGGCCATCTCTCCAGCCCCCTTCTAGTCTTTTTTTTTGACAATATTTTTATTGACCCTTTGAGAATTTCTCACAATGTATTTTGATAATATTCAGACCCTCTCTGCATTTCCTCTTACATACATCCTTGCCTCCTTACCCTCCCCCTATTTTATGACATATATAAATACATATACATATATATGCATTATCATATATATATATATATATATATAGTCTGTTTGTGCTCCCAAGATACTCTTGGGTGTGGGTGAGTCCCCTGGAGCATGGTTAACCTGTCCAGGGTGTCACACCCTTAAAGAAAATTGACTCTTCCTCTCTCAGCACCTATCAGTTGCCAACAGTTCCTCATTAGAGCTGAGACTTCCCGCCCATTCCCCTCCTCGTCACCCTGGGTCTTTCTCTGGCTTGGGCAGGCACAGGTTTTGTGTGTGCTGTCACAAAGAGCTATGAGTTCATATTGAAACTTCCCTGTTGTGTCATGGAAGACTGTTTCCCTACAGTCGGCCTCCACCTCATGCTCCTACAACTTTTCTGACTCCTCTTTCCATAACACTTCCCAAGCCTTTTGGGTGAGGCCTGTAATATGGATGCCTCATTTAGGGATAAGTATTCCCCAGTATCTTACTTTCTGCACATTACTCAGTTGTGGGTCTCTGTGTTATAAATTTTATTCTTCCATGGTCGTAGCCACTCAGACACACATGGCCTAAGACCATACCTCTCAGCACTTATCCACAAGGACTCTGGCCTCTGAACACCCAGACTGACAATGCCCTCTGCTCCAGGCATACCCAGGGCAGCCAAGCCTTTAGATGAGGAAGGGGAGGCATTGCTCTTTTCTTGAGCAGCTCAGAATCACTCACTACCAATAGTGGAAAATTGGGAGCTTCCACAGACTAAGTGTCCAGCACAGAACAGAGGGATATGGGTGGGGTCTTTTCTGTGTGTGGAATGTGGTAGAAACAACCTGATCCCTCGTGTGTGATATTCAGTCCCTCACAGACTGATCTTGTCTGGACTTAATGAAAAGCAAGGCTCAGGAATACACTGACCTTCTACATATCAGGATCTTCCTTTACCTTCTCATGACCTCACATGTCTTTCTATCCTCCAGATGGCCCAGATGCTCCCAAAATAACACCCCAAAATACATATTTTGAGGAAGGAACAGAACTAAGGCTATCCTGTATGACAAACTGTAACCCAGCACCACAGTATTCCTGGACTATCAATGGGAAGGCCGTGGATTCGTCAAAAGACTTGGTCATCAAAAATCTCATGCCAATTAATAGCGGATTATATACCTGCACTGCTTTTAATCACAGAATGAACTTCAGAAATTCCACAGCCAAGGTGGTTACAGTTGTTGGTAAGTGGATCCCTAGAACATCAGCAATAATGTCTTCAGTGGGGTCTGGTATTCTTTCTTTCTTTCTTTTCTTTTCTTTTTTTTTTTTTTTTTTTTTTTTTTTTTTCAAGACAGGGTCTCCCTATAGACCCAGCTGGCCTAGAGCTCACTCTGTAGACCACTCCATACTGATGGGTGGAAACACTTCACCCCAGATAGTAGACAGACCAGGCTGGCCTTGAACTCACAGAGATCTGCCTGCCTCTGCCTCCCAAGTGCTGAAATTAAAGGCATGTGCCACCATGCCCGACTTAAAGAGGTTCTTAGCTGCCCCATGGGTGCTGAGAATTGAACCTGGGTCCTCTGCAAGAGCAGTAAGCACTCTTAACTGCTGAACCATCTCTCCAGCCCCAGGTCTAGTTTTCTGTATGGAGCAAGGGAGAGGGCACCCACAAGCCTGTGTCCACACAAGCCAATCCCAGTCCTCCTCCACGACCCCTCCCTCCTTGAGGCACTCTCTTCCACGAGCTGCCTTGATTTATCCTGCTAGCGTGAGGTCCAGAATAGAAGTAGGGGCATCTCTCACCTTGGGAAGTGTTAGTGGCTCTCCAGTGAGAAAGAAGGTTGACCCCTAGGTCAAGGAGCTTCTTCCTGTCACTGGTTAATCCTTCCTGTCAATTCTCTTTTACCTCCGTCACTCACAAAGAACACCCAGAGCACTGAAGCACACTTTTGCTGTCTCTCCGTAACTGATGGGTGGAAACACTTCACCCCAAATAGTAGACAGGCCGCTAGAACTCTGTACCCAGTTCTGCCCCTGCACATCAGGTGATTGGTTATGCTTTGACTCCATCTGGAATAAGACAGTGTATGAAGAAAGATCCAGAAAGGTGTACCCTGAATCTGGTCAAAGCCCAAAGCAAACAAATGCCAGAACTGGCCTAGGGTCAGGTATAAGGAAATGAGAAGAGAGCCTCAGTGCAGGCGGAGCCTCCTCATCTGAGCTGGTCCGAGCTGCGTGAGGCTGTGGAAAGCCGCTCCTGCAATGCACCACAGAGAACAGGGAGGGAGGCTCAGCTGGAGAGCAGGGAGCTTCAGTGTGGAGTCACCACGTGGGAGGGAAGGGAAATGTGAAAGGATATGTAGGGCCAGGGAGACCACTCACTCCCATGGATGACTTGAGTTGTGCCCATATGACCAGGTGTGGCAGCTGAAGTTGTAACCCCGCAGCTGTGCAAAACACAAAGTGTGCCTCTGGAGTCCGTTAATCCATTCTCATATAATGTCAAGAAAACACGAACTAAAAGCACAGTAAAGCCTTTCAATGAAATTATAACAGACAATGTGCCAACCCTAAGGAAAGAAATGGACATTGAAAGCATGGGGATTGGAACCACTACAGAACGGACCACAGGACCTGGAGAGATGGCTCCACAGTTGAGCACTGGCTCCCCTTACAGAGGACCCAGCTTCGAATCCCAGCACTCCCATGCTGGCTACTAACTCCAGTCCAGGGGATCTGATGCCTTCTTCTGTGCGAAGATATTGCAGGACGTGGTGCACTTACGTATATGTAGACAAAACACTACTACACATTAAATAACATAAATAATTTTAAAATAAAAAAGAAATGACCACAAAACAATGTCCCAACCATATTCTATGGTGAAAAACAGTAGAGGGGCTGGAGAGATTGCTAAGTGGTTAAGAACAATGGCTACTTTTCCAGAGGAATGGGTTCAGTTTTCAGTGCCTATCTAATAACCATCCTTAACTCCAGCTCCAGGATATCTGATGCCCTCTTCTGAACCCTCCTGGCACTGCACACACATGGTGCACTTGCATGTGGGCCAAACAGTCTAATAAAAATAAAATTTTAAAGTAGAACAAACTGCCAGGCATGGTGGCACACGCCTTTAATCCTAGCACTTAGGAGGCAGAGGCAGGTGGATCTTTGTGAGTTCAAGGCCAGCCTGGTCTACAGAGCGAGTTCCAGGACAGCTGGGGCTACAGGGAGACCCTGTCTTGAAAAGCAAAAAAAAAAAAAAAAAAAAAAGTAGAATAAACGTATATATATCTATAATGGGTAATAAAAGTGAGACTATAATTCAAAGTGTCCCTACAGAGAAAAGTCCAAGTGTGGAACATTGTACCAGATGGTTAAAGAAAATATAAGGCCTGGAGAAATGGCTCAGCAGTTTAGAGCACATACTGCTCTTTCAGAGGAGCCAAGTTTGATTCCTAGAACCCACATTATGTAAAAACACCTATCCAAAACTTCTCTAACTCCATCACAGGTACACACAACAACATGCAGGCATACACTCATAAAAATAATAGATTAATTTTTAAAAAGAAACCCAATTCCAGGAGAACTCCAGTTCCAGGAATCCGACACCTCTTCTGACCCCGCAGCATTGCACGAACACGGGTGCACAGACTTGCATGCAGACAGTAACATTCAATACACTACAAAAATAAATAAAATTAATAAAAAAAGTTAAAAAAAAGAAAAGACCAAGAGCATCACCTCTCAGACCAGTCACAAAATGGGGAGGGATGTGTGGTGCTCAGTGTCCATATTACTATCTTGACCTGATTTAGAGTCACCTTCAAGAAACACCTCTGGTTGCTCCTGAGGAAGTGTGGAAACCACCATCCCTGGGCTGGGGATGGAGGCTGAATACAAAGGAAGGAGGAAGCACAAGCAATGGCCTCAACTGTCTCCTTCAACAGCAGCCACTTCCCACTCCCCAGTGAGAGCCCCAAATGATCAGCTGCGTCCCCTCGAACTGTGAGCCTCTACAAGTGCTTTCGTTCTTACCTCGCTTTTGTCAGGTATTTTGTCAGAGGAACAAGAAGTGTGACGAATACAGGAAGACACACTGCCAACCCCATTCTAGTCAGCCAGCGTGAGAACAACACCAGAAGAGAGCAAAACAACAGAACACCGCACTGCAAAACGGTTTTTCTGAGGAGTATAAATTCGAAAAATCTCAATAAAGTGCTTGTTAATTCAATTAAATGTCATATGCCATGAGAAAACCGGTTTCACTCCATGGATGGTTCAACAAATGCCAGTCAATAATTGTCATTCATCCCAAATATAGACTCAGGGACAGAGATCACATGAATGTCTCAAGAGAGGACAAAACGCCTTCGTTAGAGTTCATATTCTTTTGTGATAAAATCAGGCAGAAACTGTGCAAAGGGGCAGCTGTCCTGAGAACAGCGAGGTGATGCAATTTGAAATCATCTGTAATACAAAAGAAACAATCAAGAGTGAAGAGAAATCACACAGAGTGGGAGGAAACTTCACTGCAGATACATCTGACAAAGCATTGATTCCAGAATATATAAACTACTCAAAAACAAAGAAAAAAGAAACAAATGACCCACTCAATAGATGGAGCAAAGAACTGAACAGAGACTTCACAAGTGAGAATAGAGATGTCTGAGAAACACTCAAGAACTGTTCAACATCACAATCATTAAGGAAATGCAAACAAAACCACTTTAGATATCATCTTACCCCAATAAGACTGGCTAGGATCAAGAAACAAATGATACCAAATGTCTGGAGAGGTGTGCGGAAAGGGGAAACTCACCATTGCTGGTGGGAATGTAAACTCGTACAGCCACTATGGAAAGCAGTGGGGAGAACCCTTGGAAGACTTGGCAATAACTCCCCACCCGACCCAGCCATACCACTTCTGGGCATGTAACCTCAAGACTTACGCCACCACAGAGTACATCCACGGCCATGTTTATTGCAGCTCTCTTCACAATAGCAAGGACTGGAACCAACCTAAATGCCCCTCAACTGATGAGTGGATAGAGAAAATGTGTACATCTACACAATGTAGGTTTATATACACAAGTAAAGACAAGACATCACAAGCTTTGGCAGAAAATGGCTGGAGCTAGAGGACACAATGCTGAGTGAAGTAACACAGTCCCAGAAAAAAACAAACGACAAATGGTATCCCTCATCTGGGAGTGCTAGTGCCAATTACCCAGTTTATAAGTATTTCTTGTGTAGGGCCCCCTTGAGCTTTTGTCCAAAGCAGTGTTGGGCAATAAGCAGTATTGGAAACAACAACAACAACAACAGAAAGGACTGCATCAAAGAACTGACTGAAACAGTGAACTTCTGCTCAAAACAGTCAACTTCCTCATGGAGAATATTGAGAAAGACTGAGAAAGAGATGAAAAGCATGTTTGGCAGAATGCATGAGCTCTGGCGGGGTGGGGGAATGGGAGGGAACACGGGTCTAGATTTGTTAAAAAAATAAAAATAAATTTATGTGAAAAAAATCATTTGCTCTAAAGTTGTGAATGAAAAAAGTTTGTGCACACTCCCTTCTTACTCATTTTTCTTTTTCCTTTTCTTTGTTTTGTTTAGACAGGGTCTCCCTGTCCCCACCTGGCCTGGAACTCCATATGGAGACCAGGCTGGCCTCAACCTCACAGATTAACCTGCTTTTGCCTCTAAAAACTTTGGAGGTACCACCATGCTGTCTTTTCTCTTATTTAGTGCTTGTATGCTTAACAAAAGCAACAAGACAAAAAAGTTAAAAAAAAATCATTGAGGAAGTCAAGATACCTGTATTTGCAGAAAAATATTCTCATGCTTAAGAGCTCTTAAGACTCCCAACAGAAAACTGTGGATGATAAACACCTTCAGGATTTAGGAATAAACCAAACAGATAAAAGATCTCTACCATTAGACTTAAAAAATATTTGTCTCTTTAAGTTTCTCGTCACTGTGACCAATATCAGACAGAAACAACTTAAGGGAGGAGAAGGTTACTTAGGTTTGATGGGGGAATGAACTATTAGATTTGACTAGAAGGCATTGCAGTTGAGGTAGCACCATCTATACGTCCAGGAGCTTGGAGCCGAGACAAGTCTTCAAGAAGAGAGTCAGAACTGGGCTCATCATTACAGCTCACCCCACTGACCTTGCACCAATCAGGAGCCACATCCTAAAGATCCCACAATTTCTCAAACCAAACCAATGTGTCTGGAAACCAGCACATAAAGCATAAGCCTGTGATTTCATATTCAAACCATAGCATTATACCCTGGCTCCCAAAGATCCATCCCATCTCAGAATGGAAAATGTATTTGGTCCAACTACAAGAACCTCCATTCATAACAGTACCAAAGCTATTCAAAATTCAAAGTCTCAGCCGGGCGTGGTGGCACATGCCTTTAATCCTAGCACTTGGGAGGCAGAGGCAGGTGGATCTCTGTGAGTTCAAGGCCAGCCTGGTCTAAAGAGTGAGTTCCACCCCAGCTGGGGCTACGGGTAGACCCTGTCTCAAAAAGACAAAAAAGAAATCCAAAGTCTCTTTTGAGACTCAAGAAAACTCCTACCTATGAGTTCCTGAAAAAAATTTTTTAGAAACATGGCACTAGCTGCTATTACAGAGGACCCATTTGGCTCCCAGCACCCCATATGGCAGCTAACAACCCTAATTAACTCCAGTTCCAGAGGATCCGACGCCCTCTTCTGACATCCGCAGATACTGCACACACAGATGCACTTACATACATCCAGACAAAATACTCATATACATAAAATAAAAATAATTTTTTGAAAAGGAAATTTACACATTCCCAATACAGAATAGCATGGAGTAAACATCCCCATACCTCAAGAGAAGAAAAGAGGATAGTACTTAAAAACCAAAACCAAAATAGAGAAACCGCCTGGGAGATGGCTCTGCAGGTAAAGATACCAGCAACCAAGCCGGGCAGCCTGACTGCAGTCTCAGGAACCCACATTATGGGTTCCCTACAAGGTTTCCTCTACCATCCACACAGGTGGACAAACACACTATATACAAACACTCTATCCGTATATTGATTGTTCTATTGTCCCAGTGCAAAGATACCGTTTCTCTTAAGTTGTACCAACCCCTTCAATAACTACCACGCCTCACTTTGTCTGCAACCACCTTGTTCTCAACTTCTAACTCACTCGCGTTCTTTCCTAATCAGCTGTGCATCTTACAGATCTTGTTTCCCTGCTTTTTGCTCCGGTTTCTCCCTTCGAATCTGACTTTGAGCAGCACCCATGTTTCTGCATGTATGCTCTGCTCTTTCCATTTCCTCACCTAACAAATTACTCCATTACTTTAGAATTCACCTTCAGTCAGGTTCTCAGGACACAGGGAAAATGTACCCTGATGTGCTTCCAGAGTATACAGGAATGTCTGTTACTCAGCTGTTAGCATAAACACAACCTCTCTTATCCACATTTCTTCCATCATCCCAGTCTCCTGACCTATCACCATAAGAGCCCTCTATGCTCTACTTACAGCATTCTAGGGCTTCTGTAACCACACCTCAAAACACTTGCAAAAGCCACACGATCATATACCGCAATAACCCCACTTGTATTTCCCACCTTCTGCATGACGTCTCTCATCATTGTGACCAATTTATGGCAGGAGCAACTCGAGGAGAGATTCATTGGGATGAACAGGTGTCGGGGATACAGCCCATCACGGTGGAGAAGCCATGTATTTCGTTCAGCTTTGTTCATAGTGGTGGAAGCTTGTGCCTCAGCTCATTCTAATCTTGACAGATGAGGAAGCAGACAGAGCCAGGCCAGAACACAAGCCGGGCTGTGCCTTAAAGGCCTACACTACTGTCCTGTCTGCCAGCCCTGCAACACATCTATCCTAAAGACTCCACACCCCAAAACAACAGCACTAGCTGAGGACCAAGTGCTCAAAACATGAGGTGGGAAACATTTCAGATTCAAATAACGATGCTCAAGAAGGACATCGAAGAAGACAGTAGAAAATACTAAAACCTCCCATGATCACTGGGTTGAATTAATATTGTGAAAATGGCTGTATTAACCAAAAACAGTCTACAGATCTGGAGAACTTCCCAAGCAAAATTCCAAATATATTCTTCAAGGACATGAGGAAAAATCCAAACATTTCTGGTGAATTGTAAAGAGATTTGAGTACTAAAGTAATCCTGAGCTAAAAGACAGATTCTGAAGGTGTCTCCATAACTGAGTCTAATCTTCACTTCATAGTAACAAAAGCAGCATGGCATTGGCACAAAAGGAGACATGCAGATTAAGGGGACAGAATGGAGAATAACTTCTGAAATTCTGGGTCAGCGCCCGGTACAGGGTTGTGGAAAAGTTGGCAACAGGAAGTGGTTTCTGAACATGCGATGGCCAGGAATTGATTGAGATTCACACGGGCGATGAACTGAAGGATGTGCGGCAGCATTGGCCGTGCCACATCACACAACTTCACTCAGAGCTTGTCTGTGAACACACATGTTCTCACTCCATGAAATGCTCACACTTCCTGCAACACCTCAGCTCAGACTGCAGGCTATGATGTGTCGTAAGCTGCCACATGTGTACCATACATCAATGTCTTCTATCTGGGTCCATATGACTGGTAATCCCAGTACATGGGAGATGGGAGGATCAGGAGTTCAAAGTCAACCTCAGCGACACAGTGAGTTCCAGGCCAACCTGTGCTATGTGAAATCTCTTTTCTTTTTAAAGTTCTCTGTTTTTATAGAGTCAGTTATTTATTTATTTATTTATTTATTTATTTATTTATTTATTTTTGGGTGTTTTTGAGACAGGGTCTCCCTATGGCCCCAGCTGACCTGGGACTCACTTTGTAAACCAGGCTGACATTGAGATCACAGAGGTCCACCTGCCTCTGCCTCCCGAGTGCTGGGATTAAAGGCATGTGCCACCACACCTGGTTAAAATCCTGATTTTTAAACAATACGTTTTCTGCTCTTATGAAAAACTATGATGCTCAGTTATGGAAAAATAAAGACTTTTAGTATTTGCCTATTGCCATTTCTGGACGTGTATGTCTTAGCATATCTTTGATTCTTATGGTGCTAAAATGTTGGATTTTTTTTTTAACTTGCTCTTTGAATTGCTGACTTCAGTTTCATTTTTAAAATTATTTTACTGCCTCAGATGTTGGGAATAAGTGACAGATCAGGATTGAGTCCTGAACAAGTCATTTTCCCCTCTAAGGCTCAGAGAACATGGTGAAAGAAGTGATAAAAAATGTAAACATTTCAAGACAGGAAGAAAGGCGCAACACCTCACGCTCTATACGACACACCAGTGTGGTCACAGTCTCATGGTACTGCTCTGCACTTGCGCAGCTCAGGCCTTTCAGCATCAAACACGGACCGCAGAGCTGCCCATGACCATGACGGCTGCCTCTCAATGCCCAGCTATCGGAGACTGACAGACTCTGAGAGAGAGAGGGAGCCACAGTCCCTCACACAGAGAGAGGGAGTTTATGGACTGGTGGACCCAGCAGGCTCCAATGGATAGTTGCAATCCCAAGACCACGTGACAAAAGCAACGACTCCAATGTGGACAAGATTAATAGAGCAGAGTCGGAGGAAGACCGGGAAGGGAGGGGGAGATGCCCCAGGGCTGGGGGAGAGGAATCAGAAGACATGGCCCACATGCAGGAAACCAACGGAGGACAGATTAAATTAATAAAAAATATTCAGCCGGGCGTGGTGGCGCATGCCTTTAATCCTAACACTTGGGAGGCAGAAGCAGGCGAATCTTTGTGAGTTCAAGGCCAGCCTCGTCTACAGAGCAAGTTCCAGGACAGCTGGGGCTACAGGGAGACCCTGTCTCAAAAAGATCAAAATAATAATAATAATAATAATAATAATAATAATAATTCAATAAATTTTGTTCTGGTTTTGGGACAGAATTTTCAACAATTTCCAAATGAAGGTAATCATTCTACAACTTTGTACCAGGTATGAATATAAAGTGATTCTCTTCTTGACATTTCCATAATAAAAAAAATCTAGGAATGGTGCAAAAGATGGAAAACAATCTCTAGCTAGCAAATATTGAAATGCATTTCTTTATGACTTCCTATCAATAACTATTTCATTTGTAACCCTATTTTGTATATCTGTATACCTGAGCTCATATAAAATATTTCTCAGGTGCAAAAAGAGCCCCTGCCAGAAAATGTTTAAGTAGTCCAGGAGTAGAGGAGCCAGCAAACCAGGCACATACAGCTGCCTGGTTTTTAATAAAAGTGTCCAAACGGACTTGGAGACATGGAAGCCTCTTCAACAAGTGAGGTGAAAGAATCTGAATATCCATATGGAGATGAGTGAATCTATGTCCCATTTTCTTTTTTTTTTTTTTTAATTAATTTTTATTGATGCTTTTTGCATTTCATACATTTTTTCCAATTCAGTTCAGGCTTATTTCCCTTTCCCTCCCCCCCACCCCCACCCCATCCCAATACTGCATTCTGCCTATACATGTCCTGCATCTTCTCTCATTTTTTTTTTCATTTTTAGCTATAAGTGATAATCCATGAGTACAAGCATCCTTCATGCAAAACCTATCTGCAGGCTGTTGTGCCCAAACACCTACAGCCCCACCATCCAGTGGGGGGTGACAGGTTGTTTGTTCAATCAAGTTGATCAAATGAGTGTCCAGACTACATTGCTGTAGTTTCACCATTCACCCCAATCGCAGCCCTTACATTCTACCACGCCCCCTCTTCCGCAGGTTGTTCCCTAGGCTTAGAAAAGGGGCACAGGTGGATGAGAGGTAAAACAGTCCACTCTCTCTGGAGCTGTTGACTTGGACTCTGGTCAATTCTGGCTGTTTCCTTTCATGGGCTGACAGTTTGTCCAGGAATAACCTTTCGATCCTACTAATGAAGAACAAGCAATTAGATATATAGGTATTTAAGCAGCACTAATAGTTATGGTAGGTTACTTTAGCATAGACACATGTTTGGATATGTTAATCCATGAATTACAATTTTCCCCCCTGTTAAATATGACAGGGTCTTACTGAATATCCATATGGAGATGAGTGAATCTATGTCCCATTTTCTTATCCTATACAAAAGTCACTTCAGGGGCCTGGGGACACACTTCAGGTTAGAAAGTGCTTGCCTATCACACACAAAGCTCTGGCTTTTACTCCAGCATTCCATGAACAGCATGTGGTAGTACACACCTGCATTCCCAGTATTTGTTAGGTAGGGAGGCAAGAGGATTGGACAATAAAGCTCACCCTTCCGAAACACTGCAAGTTTGAGGCCAGACTGGGCTGTGTAAGACCCTGCCTCAAAAACAAAACAAAACAAAACAAAAACTTCACAGTGGATCAATGATCTTTATTTAAGAGAGGAAAACACTTCAACATGTAAGCAGACTTCAGAGAGTGTGTCCCTGAATAGGACTCTTATAATGAAACCTCACCCATCCATGGCAGAGGGACCATTGTGGAAAAGGAGACAGAAAGATGGTAAGAGCCAGGGGAGGAGGTACATGACCTTAAGGAAGCAGAGTCTTACGGGATCCTGGGACCTTGCTCATATGAACGTAGAGCAACGGTGGCATCACACACAGGACCCATCCAAACGCAATCACACGAAGACCTAGCATAGAGCTTAGGAGATGGACAGGAGGCCCCAACCTTAGCTGAGGAACTGTTGGCAGCTGATCACTGCTAGGTGAGGGAAAGTTGATCTTCTTTAAGAGAGAGACTCAGAATAGGCCGACTAGACTCCAGTGAATGAACCCAGAGGGACATCTGGGTACACAAACTTGACTGGATAAGCCTTGACATGTATGACAGAATGCTGGATAAGCCTTGACATATATGACAGAATGCTGGATAAGCCTTGACATATATGACAGAATGCATGAAATCTATTGGGGATCTATGAGGGAGTGCATATGAAAAGGGCTTATAAAAATGATTAAGATGTTTTGTATGAAGTGCACAAAAATTTAATAAAAACATACATTGAAAAATGAACAGAAGCAAAGATTTTCTGAAAAGAAATGGAACACCACAAGGAACACTAACAAGAACTTACAGATGGAAATATAGGAAACTTTAAACCTTCACAGCAAAGGACAAACCCAGCAGAGTGAAGACACCATCTGGAAATTGGAGAAAAATCTCTCAAGATGATATTACTATATAGAATATGCAAAGAACTCAAAAGGCTTGGAAGCTGACTCAGTGGGTAGAGTGATTGCTTGCAAGAATAAGGACCTGGGTTCTCATCCATACTACCCACATAAAAGCTGGGCATGGAACTGTGCACCTCTGACCTCTACACACACAACCCCACGAGGACATGAAACCACACACATGTGAGCACACAGAAACACATATAACATAAAAGAACTCAAAAGGTTAAAGGAAAAACAAAATCTTCCAATCAATGAATGGGCCAATATCTTGAACAAAGAGTATTCCAAACAAGAAATACAAAGTTATCAAAAGTATGGAAAAGCACAATATACCATTAGGGAAATCAGTGAAAACTACATTCATATCCCATCTCACTCCAGTCAGAATGGCTACCATCAAGACGACAAATGATAAAGGCTTGTGAGAATGTAAGGGAAAGGAAGCATTATATACCGCACATAGGAATCCACATTCCTGAACCCTGTGAAATATGTATTGAGGCTTCTCAAACACTAAATGGAAATCTACCATGTAATCCAGCTGTGCCACTCCCAAGTGTATACCCAAGGGACTCCAAGCTAGCATTCTACATATTTACCCGCACATCCATGTTTACTGTGACACTATTCAAGTTTAAATACAATAGACACTAATGTATATGTGTGTATGTGTGTTTCTGTGTGCATCTGTGTGAGTATAAAAGTGATACATGAACATAGGGATGACTGGGCAAGATGAAGTGGAACAGTAGAAAGGGGGGAAAACGAGGGTAATGACAGAATGAATGTGAGCAAAGTTCAATGATACACATTTGTGAAGATGTCACACTGTAGGCAAATTATTTTGTATCTCAATGTTAAAAAATTAATAAGCATTCATGGTGAAAATGCTGGACAATGGGGCTTCAAATAGATCAGTGATGTGGACTATACAGAGGTGTTCTAGAGCTCAGAGAAATCCTGGGTGATCTAGGGTCCAGAGTGGGACCACACCCACCATGCACATTGTCTGCTGAACCAAGACATGTGATCTCTGCAGAGTGTTGGGAACAACCTCTGGGCTATCCCATGCCTGACACTGTGGGCCCAAGAACTGGCTGAGACCTGTGAGGAAGGACTTTGTTCAATTGGCATTTTCTGTTTGTTTACAGAGGCCTTTCCAAATCCCACACTCAAAGTCTCCCATAGAATGCTCTCAGAACGTGTGGTCATGACCTGCATTTCAAAAAGCCCAATACGCAACATCAATTGGTGGTTCAATAGGAAGCGGATGCAGTTCACGGAAAGAATGAGCCTGAGCATGGACAGCAGAATACTAACCATAAGACCCATCAAGAACGAGGATACCGGCTTATATCAGTGTGAGATCGGGAACTCCTTCTTTCTCAAGAAGAGTGACCCATACAATCTGCAAATAATGAGTGAGTGACCCTTCCTCTCCTCCTACATCTTACCAGGGTATTTCTTAAAAAGTCTGTTTTATAGTGTTTTAAGGTGCCATCATGCATATATGGAGATAAGAGGACAACATTATGCAATGGGTTTTTCCGTTTTATTCTGCTTGGTTTCTGGGGGATGAAACTTAGCTTATCAGTCGTGTACATTGATCCATTTTACCTGCTGTACCATATCCCTGAACCATTGCTGGTTTTATTTTCACTGCTGCTACATGTTATGGATAAAAGACATGGGGAGACTATCAGCCAAGACACCAATACTGTTAGGGATGGTAGCACACACTTATAATCCCAGCTCTTGGGAGGATGAGGAAAGAGGATGGAAAGTAAGAGGCTGGAGAGATAGCCTAGCGGTTAAGAGCACCAACTGCTCTTGCAGAGGATCTGGGTTTGATCCCCAGCACCCACATGGCGGCTAAGAACCGTCTGTAACTCCAATTCTAGGAGAACTCCAGTTCCAGGGGTATCCGAGACCCTCTTCTGACCTCCGCAGCATTGCAGGACACGGGTGCACAGACCTACTTGCAGACAGTACATTCATACACATGCAAAAATAAATAAAATTTAAAAAAAGAAAGGCCATCCTAGGATACACAGCAGGACCCTGTCTCTAAGTTGTATTTATACAAATAAAGCCAATTAACCTCATTACAAAATGCTTAAGAGTTAAGACCTGAAACAGACAAGCCAGGCTAAATGGGTCACTCTTCTTGGGAACAGACATTTGTTCCTCAGTGTACTGGTTCCAGGAACCTCACAGATATCAATATTTATGGATTCTCTACTACTTTACTATGTTATTATGCATGTCACCCCAAAGACTATGAACCAACTTCCTATTATTTCAAATACCTAATACAACAGAAACTCTTACATGAAGAGTTATGTTGTGCTGATTAAGAAATAATGACAGGGGACTGGAGAGATGGCTCAGCAATTAAGAGCCCTGGCTGTTCTGCAGAGCATCCATGACGTCTAATAGCCATCTATTATTCCGGTTCCAGGGGGTATGATGCCTTATTTTGGCCTCTGTAGCCACTGCCCAACATGGATGCATTTACATAAATACAGGCAAACATACATACGCATAAAGTATAAATAAGTCAATAAATTTCAAATAACGGCAGGGAATTTTCTATACATTTTTTTCAGTGATGAAGCAAATGTTTGTGAATATTTTGTTTTCTTTTGTTGGAGTTTTTGATTGTTTGGTGAGTTAAGGTCTCATGTAGCTCGGGTATCCACAAAGTATGTAGCCAAGGCCTGTCATAAATCATTTATTTTATATTCAAGTGAACCCATATGTGCAACTGTCATAAATTCTTAATCTTCATGTCCCTACCTGCCAAATTCTGGGACTACAGATGTGTACACTACTCCTGGATTGTTCTGAATATTTTTCATCTATATCTGGGTTAATTCAAATGTATGAAATTTATGGATGCAGAGAGTCAATTGTCCTTCTTTTTACTCCCAAATTGGCCATTTACTGTGTGACACCCCCCCCAAGATTCATGTGTGTGTGTGTGTGTGTGTGTGTGTGTGTGTAACAAGATTTCATGTTCCAGCCATTTTGAAGTGTGTTGCTCAGTGGCATTAAGTACAATGTACCTGAAAATTTCATGATGTCATCTTTCTTTACCCCTGTATAGAAATCCATTGTGTAGATGTACCATATTGTCTCTAGTCACTTGTTGGTTGGGGGCACTTGGGTTGGTTCCAGCTCTTAGCTATTGGGGACAAAGCTTGTGCTCCAGCTGGTCCAGTCAAAGCCCCATATTCAGATATTTTGTCCCCAGTTGGTGGTGCTGTTTTGGGACATCTTAGAAGGTGTGGCCGCATCACTGGGGGCAGGCATAGAGAGTTCAACAAGCCTTGCCAGTCTCCAGTTGCTCTCTCTCTGCTTCCTGTATTCACTGGAAGATGTGAACCTCAGCTTTCTGCTCCAGATCCTGCCACTATGCCTCCCCCCATGATGGACTCTAATTCCCTGGAACCGTCAATTGCAAGCTCAAATAAACTCTTCCTTTTTTTTTTTTTTTTTTTTTTTTTTTGGTATGTTTGGACAGGGTCTCCCTGTAGCCCCAGCTGTCCTGGAGCTCACTCTGTAGACCAGGCTGGCCTTGAACTCACAGAGATCCACCTGCTTCTGCCTCTCAAGTGCTAGGATTAAAGGCGTGTGCCACCATACCCTGCTAAACTCTTCCTTTTATAAGTTCCCTTGGTCATGATGGTTTTATCACAGCAACAGAAAAGTGACTAATACACCAATAAATTGGAATTACCCCCATCCAGTCAACAGTTAACACCGACCTGTCCATATAGCAGCCACACTGCCTACCCTACTACTTCAGGAAAACCGGGGGAAGGGTCCCATCCTTGAACTTCAAGCTTCAAAGCTGCACTTATCCCTAGCTGAACTGAGACCACTTCTTATACCCCATTCACACATCATCACACAGTAGTCCCCAAGACTGAACACACAGGCACTGCTCTGCTGGTCCCCAATGTCACAACTTTAGGTCACAGCAAAGATCCAAACACCCATTCAACAAAGCAAGATCAAATAACTGCTCCAAAAACACCACTAATGACATAAATCCAGATGCCTAGGTCCCATCACAAAAACATGAATAACCAAAACAATGTGTCTCCAGAAATTAGCACTCTATCATCACGTTTCCTGAGAAAGGCCACCTAGCTGATACATAAGACAATCATCTCAAAACAGAAAGGACCTCAAAAAGAATATAAACGAAACCAGTCCTTTTCCTGGATTGCTCCCTTACCCTGAGTCACCAAGCACCCCAGCACAGGCGGCTCAGTCCCCCCACTCCAGGTATTTTAAACCCCATTTCTCCTGGCTCACCTGACTAGCCAGAAGGTTCACCCACATAGGAAGCTAGTAAGTCAAAGCCCACTTTTCCTTTCCTCACAGCTTTCTCCTCCCACCCTCATCCTGCCACCCTGGGACACAGGCAGGCATCTAATTTTTCACCTTATACTTCTGATCTATCTACCTAACTGGCTAAACATCCTAGCACAAACCACTGAGCATGCCATCTGTGGTCATCCCCCCCCCCAACCTCTCTGGCTTCAACCTGCCTCTCAGACCTCCCCAGGGAGAATTTGGGTAAGTCAGACCCCACCCACCAGCCACCCCATTCAGTGTTTCTCCTACACACCCACCCTGTTATCAGCCAGACTAGGATCCCCAAAGACACCAAGCTCTTCCCTGCACAAACTCCCTTACCCTGAGTCACCAACCATCCTAACATACGTCCTAGGCACCACCTCAGTTAATCTCAACTCCCATCTTCTTTGACTCTTGATCTGCTGGACAGGCTCAGAACAAAAAGTACCCAGGCTATACTAACAATACAAATATATCAAGACTCAATTAAACAAAAGCCAAACAGAAATACCTACTGGTCAGATAACCAATAAAGAACATCCATATGACCAAATGGCAGTGCAAAAACACAAATAATATGAAAAACCAAGAGAATTTGCCCCAGACAACCCCACCTCCAGAAGGGCACTACAATGAAAACCATCCTGAGGAACAGCTGAACTCAGAATTTAAAAGCACAATTATAAATATAATCGAAGCACTTAAAGAAAACACAAACAACTCAAAGAACTTGTGATGAAAGCTCAGGAATATACAAATAGCAGCTTAATGAAATGTCAATAACAATTCACACCTTGAAAACTGAATTCGGGGCTGGAGTGATGGCCTGGCGGTTAAGAGTGCCGACTGCTCTTGCAGAGGACCTGGGTTCAATCCCCAGCACCCACATGGTGGCTGAGAGCTGTCTTTAACTCCAGTTCCAGGGGGATCCAACACCCTCTTCTGACCTCCACATGCATTGCACGACATGGGTGTAAAAACCTACATGCAGACAGTACATTCATACACATAAAAAAATAAATAAAATAAATAAATTTTTAAAAAGATAACTGAATTCACAAAAGAGATAGAAATAGTGAGAAGAGGGACTGGAGAGATGGCCTAGCGATTAAGAGCACTGACGCTCTTGCAGAGGACCCGGGTTCAATCCCCAGCACCCACATGGCGGCTAAGAACGGTCTGTAACTCCAATTCCAGGAGAACTCCAGTTCCAGGGGAATCCGAGACCCTCTTCTGACCTCCGCGGCATTGCACGACACGGGTGCACAGACCTGCATGCAGACAGTACATTCATACATATACCGAAATAAATAAAATAATTAAAAAAAAAAACCTACATGCAGACAGTACATTCATACACATACAAAAATAAATAAAATAAAAAAGAGGGATGGGACTATAGGAGACAGTTATTATCAAGGTAGAAATGAGGATAAAAGAAATATTTTAAAGAGGAAGGCACAGAAGGAGAGTTAGACAAGGGGGGGGGGANTCCAATTCCAGGAGAACTCCAGTTCCAGGGCGAGACCCTCTTCTGACCCCCGCGGCATTGCACGACATGGGTGCACAGACCTACATGCAGACAGTACATTCATACACATACAAAAAAAAAAAAAGATTGAATGACTAAGTTGAAGATCTGGAGTCCTTAAGCAAAGTCTATGTAAAAATTTTAGAAACACAAGAATGGACTATGCAGGAAATGTGGGACAACATGAGAAGACCAAACCTAAGAATTATAGGCATACAGGAAGGAGAAGAATCTCAGGCCAATTGCATTGAACAGACCTTCAACATGATTATAGAAGAAAACTTCCCAAAATTAAGAAATTACCTATAGATATTCCAGAAGCACATAGAACACCGACTAGACGTGACCAAAATAGCAAATCACCATGGCATATCATAGTAAAAACATTAAATATACAGAAAAAGAGAGGATACTGAGGGCTGCTAGAGAAAAACAAGTTATATATAAAAGACAACCCATCAGAATCACAGCTGACTTCTCAATGCAAACTATGAAAACCGGAAGAGCCTGAACCAAAGTATTCCCAGCTCTAATCAACATTGGATGCCAACCCTGAATACTCTATACAGGAAAACTATCAAGGCTGAAGAACAGAAAATTTTTTCATGACATGAATAGGCTGAAAGAATTCATGTCTACCAAACCAGCCCTACAGAGAATACTTGAAACAATACGAAAGTCTGAAGACATGAATGAACATGCTCAAGAGGTTACAGAAAGAAAACAAAGGGCATAATAATGGAAACTCAAAGTAGATCTACAAACTTAAAACAATTAAATAGACCAGAGAAACTGTACTGCAGACATAGAACTTGAGATCTTAAAAGACAAAAAGAATAGAGAGTACTGTTGTTTGGCCTATCTCCAATTCTTACTGGCAAGTACATCTACTCTGTAGCTGCCACCGCTTTTGGCACTCCTCAAAGACATGAGACACAGATTTTTAACCTCCTAATGTGGACTGAGGACTCAAGTCTCTCCAAGAATCCTCCAAACCTTCAATGCCAGATTGGGACTACTGAAATGTCCAGCTTGTGGACTAAACAGCTAAGGGGATGTCAGCTTCATCAGAGTGTAGACTGCCATTGTTGGACAACCTGGGCTATATCATAGAGGCCAGTGCAGGGGGATCAAGACAGGATGTGTGCTTACTAGACTTCATTTTGGGGGACTATGGGAGGGAAAGACCCCAATGTGGAGCAAAAGTGTAGGATTGATGGTTGGGGTTGCCAAGGAGGAACCTTCGAGCACTTCCCTAAGGAAAACATGACATCTTTTAAGGAAGAAAAAAAAATCCTTCAATTTGAGTGATATGTGTATGTATGTATATATTTATGCATATACATAACTATGTATATATAACTATATATAAGTAGCAATACAAGTTAGAGAGAACAACAACAAAAGAACTGAAAAAAACTCTGGAGAGACTTGGAGAGAGATGCAGGACATGTATGGCAGAGTGCAGGGACTGGGTGGAATGGGGGGCATGGAAGGAGAAGCGGCCTCTAGATTCAGTCAAGAAATGATGTGCGACCTATGGAAAAAGTTTAATAATGGTAATAATAAAAAATGGAAAAAAAGAAATTAAATAGACAATATCCAATACACACATTTCAATACTATTAAATATCAATGGCCTCAACTCTCCTGTCAAAAACACAGACTAACAGAATAGATAAAAAAGGAAAACCTGTCCTATTGCTATCTTCAATAAACTCATCTCACCTTCAAGGATAGACACTATCTTAGGGTGAAAGGATGGAAAAAATATTCCAAGCAAATGACTGTAAAAAGCAAGCAGGTGCTACAATTATATCTGACAAAATAGACTTTGAATTAAAACTAGTCAGAAGAGATAAAAGAGGGTCACTTCATTCTAATGAAAGGAACAATTGACCAAGAAGATATTGTAATCATGAATATATATGCACAAAATTCTGGTACACCCAAGTAAATAAAAACAGTGCTCCAGGACTATAAAATACAGCTTAACTCCAATTCAATAATAGTACATGACTTCTGGCTGGAGAGATGGCCTAGCGGTTAATAACTGCTCTTGCAGAGGACCTGGGTTCGATCCCCAGCACCCACATGATGGCTGAGAACCATCTGTAACTCCAGTTCCAGGAGAACTCCAGTTCCAGGGGAATCCAACACCCTCTTCTGACCTCCGCCGCATTGCACGACATTGGTGCTCAAACCTACATGCAGACAGTACATTCATACTCATAAAAAATAAATAAATTTTAAAAATAGTACATGACTTCAATTCCCAAATTTCTTCAATATACAGATCAACTGGACAAAGAATACATCTGAATTAAACAACACCAAACAAGAAATGGACCTACCCAGGCCTGGTGGCACACACCTTTAATCCTAGCACTGGGGAGGCAGAGGGAGGTGGATCTTTGAGAGTTCAAGGCCAGCCTTGTCTACAGAGTGAGTTCCAGGACAGCCAGAGCTACAGGGAGACCCTGTCTCAAAAAGACCAAAAAAAGAAAGAAAGAGAGAAATGGACTTAACAGTCATCTATAGAATGCTCCATCCATGTACCAAATAATTCACCTTCTATTCATCAGTGCATGCAAGCTTTTCTAAAATTGATTGCATGAGTGCTTCAGCCAGATGGAGGATTGGATTGTTGACATGTGCAGCTGTGTGGGAGAAGATACCCAGCCAGCTGGAACACAGGTGAGCCTGTTGCCTCTAGGGGACTTGGGTGCATATAGATTGGCTGCTTTGGCTGGATCAGCAGAGGCACAGGGGGTGGGCAGGGCAAGTCAGCCAGTCGGATTGTTGGAGGATTGGATTATTGGCCTGCTGTGCATAGAGATTGGTTGCTTCTGCCAGACCAGCTGAGGTGCAGGATATCAGCACACAAGCTAAGCAAGAAACTCATGCCACCCCACCACCACTCCCACCCTGCCAACTGGAATTGCAGATGGAGTATCCAGGTGGGACTACAATACAGTAAGCCCCACAACCAACCTAAAGGAACTGGCTGGCAGGAAGCAGAGGGAATACATTGCTCAGAGGGTATCATCAGTGTTGTTACCTACCCAGTTTTTGGAGAACCTGCAGAACAGAAAGGGAAAAGTGAGCTATACCATCCAATATATAACCAAAATTGAAAGCCTGAAACCTAGACAAGTCAACACTCCATAAACAAGGAGGAAACAACAAAGGCATCTGAAGGAATCAAGGAAAGCAATCCTTCAACGCAGTGAAGAAACATTTGAGATTTGTATCAAAATACAAACAAAAAGAAACCCACATGCCAAAAGCACAATAAAAGAACAATATGGGAAAAGTGCAGAATAACTCCACATTAAACTCTACCAAACCTATAGAAGATTCATACAATGAGCTCTCCCTAGAGGTAACCCAGATCTTAGAAGAACAATCACAGTTATATTCAAAGAAATCATAGAATATAAAGGACAAATCAGAGAACTAAGGGGAGAGAATGAAAAACTCAGGAAGGACCTAGAGAGAGAGAGAGAATGATGAACTTCAGAAAGAACTAAAAGGATAAAATGACAAACTCAGGAAAGAACTAGAGGGAAAGAATAACAAACTCCAGAAGGAAGTGGAAACACTGAAAATATCCCATGCTGAAATGAAAAAGGAAACCAATCAGCAAAGCAAGGAGCTACAACAAGAGATTGAGAGTTCCAAAAGGAAGTGGAAATACTAAAGAAATCACAGTAATTTCTCTGTTGTACAGTATCACCTTGTAGCATTCTCTTTAAGATGATTTAACGTAAAAATTAAGTTTGCTTCCCAAGTTAATCATATATAGTCACCCAAAACAACATGGGTGAATTTGATGAAATCTGTGCCTTGACTCCACCCTATAGTCATGTATAATACAACTGTCTTCTGGAGACTCATACGCTAAAAAAA
>VZQC01006518.1:805754-852351 GCA_009823505.1 Rhizomys pruinosus
ATGAATAGATGACATTGCACGTGGCAGATGGGGGCAATGTGCAGCATTTCTGCCCTGATCTCTGTAGCATGTACTCCATGCTGGAGCTGCCACTGAAATTTGGATGTGCCTTGTTTAATTTGTATTAGGACATTGCAAGTTCCTAGCATCCACAGATGTGATCTTGAGTCAGGAAACTCTCTTTGGCTGAAAGAAGACCCAGAGAGAGACCCAGCTGTGAATCACCAAGAATCTATGCTCTCCACAGCTGGAAGGATGAGGACATTGGTTCAGAGGTAGAATTTAAAATTGGTACCTTTTGAATCATAGGAAAATGTCCAGGTTTGGCTTATCAATTACTTTGTGACTATTTTTTTTTGGAAGCCATCAAATCTATTTTTAAGTGTCAGTCATAATTTTTTAATATTTATTTATTTATTTTTTATGTGTATGAGTGTACTGTCTGCATGTAGGTTGGTGCATCTGTATGGTGCAATGCTGCAGAGGTCAGAAGAGGGTGTCGGATTCCCCCTGGAACTGGAGTTAAAGATGGTTCTTAGCCGCCATGTGGGTGTTGGGGATCAAACCTGGGTCCTCTGCAAGAGCAGTGGTACTCTTAACCACTGAGCCATCTCTCCAGCCCCATCAATCATAATTTTTATGTACTAGAATTTTCTAGGGTTAAAATAGAATAAAATTGACATAGACAATGTCACATTTTCTAGTTTTCAGAGTCCTAATGATTTTTCCTCTTCACATGGATGAACACACATACACACATGTATACATGCGTGCATGCACACACACACTTATTTATTTAGAAATGTTTTGTGGAAGCATCTTGCTATAGTTATGATGTCTTTTCCAAACCATGTATAGTCTTGATAAAACAAAGACTGAGAACTTAAAAGTGAAGGACCTTTTTGAACAGGGTTGTAGATGGGTGTTGTGTGTTACACTGCATAGCTTTCATGTCAACTTGACACACCTGGGTTGAGGGAGCCTCAATTGGGGAATTGCCTTCACTGGATTGGCCTGTGACCACATCTGTGGGATATTGTCTTGATTTTTGAGTGATATGGGAGACCCCAGCCCACTGTGGGTGGTGCTGCCTCTAGTCAGGTTATTCTGTATTGTATAAAAAAGCAGGCTGAGCATGGGCCAGGGGAGCAAGCCAGTGAGCAGCTTTCCTCCATGGTCTGAGCTTCAGCTCCTGTCTCTAGGTTCCTGGCCCGAATTCCCACCTAGGGGGCCCTCAGTGATGAACTGTGACCTGGGAGATATAATAAACCCTTTCCTCCCTAAAAAAAATAAAATAAAATAAAATAAAATAAAATAAAATGAAAAAGGAAATCAAACACTCATCCAATCAAGAGAAAAGGATGGAAAAATCTTCAGAAGCAGAATGGAGGAAGCAGAAAAAAGAATATCAGACCTAGAAGATAACACAGAACAACTAAAAACCTCAAGTAAAGACTATGAAAATTTTTAAAGTACACAAGAGTGGAACAACCAGGAAATGTGGAACACTATGAAAAGATCAAATCTCCAGATCATAGGGATAGAGGAAGAACAAGAATCCCAAGAGAATGGTGTTGATCAGATCTTCAACAGAATAATAGATGAAAATTTCCCCAAACTAAAAAAAGACAAACCCATTCAAATACAAGAAGCACATAGAACCAAATAGACAAGACCAGAAAAGAAACTCCCCATGCCATATCATAGTTAAAACGCTAGATGCTCCAAACCAAAGACAAAATTCTGAAAGCCACAAGAGAAAAACAAGTTACATATAAGAGGAAACCTACCAGAATTACAGCACATTTTTCAGTGCAAACTATGAAAGCAAGAAGAACATGGACCAAAACATTCCCAGTGTTAAATGACTATAAATGCCAACCCGGGTCACTATACCCAGCAAAAATGTCAACTCTAGTTGAAGGAGAAAGAAAAATCTTACATGACATAACCAAGTTGATAGAATACATGTCTGGAAGACCAATCCTTCAGAGAATACTTGAAGCAATTCCAAGGACAGAGAAGAGGAAAAACTATCCCCAGGCACATAGAAATAAAGATTAATAAAAGCATACCTGCAGAAGTAGAAACCTAGTCCAAAAATGCAAATGGATAATAAGGTGAAAGGAAGCAACACACATCTCTCAATTATAACCTTAAATATTAATGGACTAAACTCCCCAGTCAAAAGACAGAGACTGGGAAAATGAATTAGGAAACAGAACCCACTATATGTTGTCTACTAGAAACCCATCTCACTGTCAGGGATAGGTACCAACTTAAAGTGAAAGGATGGAAAAAATATTCCAAGCAAATGATATCAAAAAGAAAGCAGGAGTCACTATTTTAATATCAGACAAGATAGACTTCAAGGTAAAAGTAATCAGAAGAGGAAAAAAGAGGGCCGTTACATCCTTATCAAAGGGAAAATTAACCATGAAGAATTCACAATCATGAATATATATGCACCAAACTCTGGTGCACCAAACTTTACAAACAAAATTCTACAAGAACTCAAGACACAGATTAATCCCAGCAGACTCATAGTAGGAGACTTCAATACCCAACTTAGCCCTTTGGACAGATCAACTGGGCAAACAATAAACAGAGAGACATCTGAACTGAACAATATGATACAGCAAATGGACCTCACAAACATCTATCAAATATTCCATGCAAGCACCAGAGATTACACTTTCTACTCAGCACCCCATGGAACATTCTCCAAAATTGACCACATACTGGGACAAAGAAAAAAAACTCAACAAATGCAAAAAGATAGAAATAATTTCATGCATTCTATCAGACCACAGTGCAATAAAGCTCAATATCAACACCAGGATAGCACATGGAGACTAAACAACACACTCCTGAATAATGAATGGGTCAAGGAAAAAATAAAAGCATTCCTGGAACTAAAGGACAATGACAGAACAACACAACACAACCTATGAGCTTCTTTAAAAGTATTCCTAAGAGGGAAGTTTATAGCCCTGGGTGCCTACATTAAAAACAAAACAAAAAAACAAAACAAAACAAAAAAACAGAAAGCGTAAATAAATGTGCTAACACTGAAGCTAAAAACACATGAAAGAAAAGAACAAATGAACCCTAAATGCAATAGACAGGAAGAAATAACAAAAATGAAAGCAGAAATCAATGAAATAGAAACAACGAAAACAACACAAAAAATCAAGGAATCCAAAAGTTGGTTGTTTGAAAGAATAAACAAGATAGACAGACCTCTAGCCCAGTTAACCAAAAGAAAGATCAACTCCAAATCAAGAGAATTCATGATGAAAGGGGAAATATCACAATAGACAATGAAAAGATCCAGACAGGAATACCTCAAAAACCTATACACTAGTAAATTTGAAAACCTAAGAAAAGCCAGGCGTGGTGGCACACGCCTTTAATCCTAGCACTTGGGAGGCAGAGGCAAGTGGATCTCTGTGAGTTCAAGGCCAGCCTGGTCTGCAAAGTGAGTTCCAGGACAACTGGGGTTATAGGAAGACCCTGTCTCAAAAAGACAAAAAAAAAAAAAAAAAAAAAAAAGAAAGAAACAACCTAAGAGAAATAGATGAATATCAAGAATATCCTGGGCAATCACCAAAGAGTATAACAAAAAATGGACTTTTTTGTTTTTTTTTTTTGATCTTTCAAGACAGGGTCTCCCTGTAGCCCAGCTGTCCGGAACTTTTTTTCTCTTGAGACCAGGCTGGCCTTGGAACTCACAAAGATCTGCCTGTCTCTGCCTCCCAAAGTGCTAAGATTAAAAGCGTGTTGCCACCACACCGGCGATATTGACAGCTTAAATAGACCAATAATATATGAGAAATTCTAGAAAGAATTCATACATTGAGTAAAGATAACATCGGTCCCAGAAAAAATAAGATGAATGGTATCCTTCATGGTGGATGCAGCACCAATTACCAATGTATGGCAAACTGAGCAAACGTTAATGTGATCGTGAAAACAGCTGTGCTCTTATATTGTGAATCCCTTAAATATTAATAAATAAATAAATTAAAAATATGAGTGAAAATTGAACAAGTACTAAGAAATCTCTTTCAAAAAGGAGACAGGCCCAGTTAGGTTTCATCCTACACGGTAAGAATTCTATATAACATTTAAAGAAGACTTACAACCAGAGAAACGGTAACTGCAGACATAAAACTTGGAGAGTCTTTAGTAAAAGAAAAAAGAAAAAAAAAATAAGAGTACTGGGTTTGCCATTCTTCAAGTTCTTATAAGTGCATCACCGTGCAATCTACTCCCTACGCTGGCTGCCACTTCTTTCAAGTTCACACTCCACTCCCCAAAGACATGAGACACAGCTTTTTAATCTTCCAGTATGGACTAAGACTCATTCTCTCCAAGAATCCGGCCTCCAAACCTTCCAATGCCAGATGGGGACATATCTACTGCTGAGATACCAAGCTTGTGGACTAAACGCTAAGGAGATGTCAGCCTCGGTTCAGATATAGACTGTACCCATTGTTGGACTACCTGGGCCATATCATGACGCCAGTACAAGGGTATCAGACGGACGGGCAATCTTATATGACTTCATTTTGGGGAACCAGAGGAGGGAAAGACCACCAGTTGTGGAGAAAAAACAAGGGCCAAACGATTGAATGGATGTGGTGATTGCCAAGGAGAGAAATCCCTCAAAGCACTTCCTTAAAGTAAAACATGAGATCTGTAGGAGAACAAGTCCCTCAAGTAATATGTGTATGTTATAGTATATATGTTGTATGATAATATATAACTGTTGTATAGAATATAAAAAGTTGGAGCAGAACAACCAAAAGAACTGAAATAAAACTTCTGGAAAGACTTCAGAAAAAAGATGCAGGACATGTATGGCCGAGTGCAGGGACTAGGTGGATGGGGACATGGAAAGGGAAGCGAACTCAGGATTCGATTGAGAATGATGATGACTTTTGGGAAAAAGTTTAATAACAATAAAAAATAAAATAATAATAACGAGGACTTAACAACCATTCCTCAAACTGTCCAGAAAGGATACAAGCAGAGAGAAAATCTCCCAAATTACCTTCTATGAAGCCGCATCAACTCTAATACAAAACCAGGCAAAGATACACTTTATTGCATTGTTGCGTCTGATAGAATGCATCAGATTACTTTCGATGCTTTTTATTTATATTGAGGTTCCTTTTGTGCCCAGTATGTTTGGTCGAGTTTGGAGAAGGTTCGTGTGAGGTTGTTGCTGAAGTAAAAAGCAATATTCTTGGTGATTGGGTTGGAGTGAATATTTGTAGATGTCATGTGAGGTCATTTGGTGTATTGTATTGTTCATCCGAGTTCTGTTTATTTTTTTGTCTTTTTGTTTTTTGGTATGTAGGGTCAAGTGGGGGTGCTGAAGTCCCTCCCATTAATTTAGTGTGTTAGGGTTAATCTTTGTCTTGAGGTCCTGCAGAGTTGTGTTTATATAAGGTTATAGTACTGCACCAGAGTTGGTGCATTGACAGATTTAGGTGTAAGTCCTTCAGGTTCATTGTTCCTATTGACAAAGAGATAGTATAGTGGCCCTCTTTTGTCTCTTCTGATATATTTATGACTTTGAAATCTATTTTGTCTGTATTAGAATAGCACTCCAGCTTTGTTTCTTTCGGGCACCATTGCTTGAAAGTTTTTTATTTTTCTGTCCTTTCACCTCGAAAGGTGGTGTCTATCCTTGAGGGTTGAGATATGCGGGTTTCTTGTAGACAAGCATATAGAAGGGTTCAGTTTTCCTAATCCATTCTCCCCACGTCTAGGTGCCTCTTTTGAGGGAGTTTTAGAACCACTAGTATGTTAAGAGAAATTAAGAAAGACAAGAAAATAAGCCTCACCTGGTCTTTTGCAGTTGGTTCGTCCTCAGGACCAATGGGTGAAGTCCAGTCACCCAGTGGGGCACAACGTTGGTCTTTGAGCTCTGAGATTGATATCTTCTTAAAGTGGTTTTAAGTTCATTTTCCTATTTAGTGATGTTGAAACACTTTTTAAGACCGTTCCTCTGCCCAGCCATCTTCTATATTCCTCACTGTGAAGTCTCTCTTTTCAGCTCTTTTGCACATCTTTGAGTGTTGGTTCCATTTGTATTTCTTCCTTCTTTGTTTTTTTGAGTAGTTTATATATTTTTTTGGAAGTTAACAAACGCTGTTGCTCAAGCATGTCAATTAAGCAGTGATGGTTTCCTCGCACTCCATGGGTTTCTCTTTACTTCTCTACATTGTTTCTCGTTCACTGTACAGAAGCTTTTGAGTTTTTAAGAGGTCCACTGTCAGTTTTGTGATCTTATTTTTCCTGCAAACAACTGCTGTCTGATTTAAGAAATCTTCTTTCTACACACCTGATGTCTTGTAGGTTGCTGCCTGCAAAACTTTTTCTTCTATCACTCATCAGAGTGTTTGGGTTTAATGTTGAGACTTTGATCCATTGGAGTTGATTTTTTGTACAGGGGTAGAGGTTAGGGGTTTAATTTTATGTCTTCTACAAATAGTGATTTAACGCTTTGCCACAAGACCATTTCGCGAAGATACTGTACTTTGCCTCCATGTGAGTATTCTTCTGGGCTTCCCCCCTTGTCAAATATGAGGTGGCTGAAATTGTGTGTGCTCCAAGTTTGGATCTGTAGGTTTTTTCCATTGGTCTTCACAAGCTGTTTTTGTGTGCCAGTACCAAGATCCAGTTTTTTTTAGACTATAGCCCTGTATAGATCGTTTGAAGTCTGTTATAGAGAGAATGTGCCTCTGTCGAATGGCTCTTTTTCATTCAGGGTTTGCTTTGGCTAGCAGCGTCGTTTGTTTTTTTTTCCATATGAATTTAAAGATTTTTTCCAGACTGTGAAGAAAGTCTGGGATTGCCTTGAGTCTGTATATAAATTTGGTGAATAACATTTTTATATATTTAATTTTTTCCAATCCAGAGCATTGGGGAGATCTTTTCCAACCTTCTTGTGGTCTTCTTCATTTCTTGTCGATTGTCATCATAAAATTAAAAAAATTGTGTAGAGGTCTTTGGGGTCTTGGGTTTTTTTTTTCCTTCAGTATTTTATTGTTTTTCAGGCTATTGCTGATTGGGAAGTTCCTTTATTCCTGTATTCGTTTGCGTTTGCTTCTGGTGTAAAGAAAGGCTACTCGGATTTTCTAGGTTAATTTTTGCATCGCTGCCACTTCACTCTTAATCATTTCTACTAGGAGTTTTCTGGTGGGCATGTTTTTAGAATCCCTTAGGTAAAACAATTGCATGATCACCAATGAAAAAGGGCATAGCTTCGCCTGCCTCTTTTTTCCAATCAGTACTCCTTTAATTTGTCTTTTCTGACCTTTATTTGCCTTAGTAAGCATTTTCAAGCACTATATTGAAGAGGAGTGGTGAGCAAAGGGGCAGCCTTGCCTAAAGCTCAGTAAAACACCAGAATAAGCCCAAAAGCTCCAAGAACGACATCTGGTAGACTAAATAACACAATCCTGAATCTAATGAATGGTCCAGGGAAGAAAATAAATAGTGATAAAATAACCTGAAGAAGAAATTGAAGAAGACATCAAAGATAGAAAACTTCCCATTTATGCTCTATCGTGTATTTGGGAAAATCATATAATATAGTATATGTAATAAATGTCATTTTCTACAAGACTTTGTATAGATTATATTGCAATTTCCAATTAAAATCCCAAGAGATTTCTACCACAGGCTGGGAAAAAAGATCCTTAAAATCAATCTGGAAAACACAAAGACCTGAATGAGCCAATACAACCCTGAGTCGATAAAGAGCAACAACAGAGGGGATCTTAACTCTCTTAATACCAGGAACTTTTCCAAAACTATACTACAGGACTATAGTCATAAAAACCGCTTGGTCTGGAACAAAGACAGACCTTGAATCAATGGAACAAAACCGAAGATCCAAAACTGTGAGCACATTCATCACATGTTCAACACAGCTCGTCATCTATTGACCAAGCAAGGCCAAGAAGACACCAATGGAGGAAAGACAAGCATTTCCCAGCAAATGGTGGTTGGCAAAAACTGGATCACCATTGCAGAAGAATGAAATTAACTAAACCTCCCTAACCTCTCCCCTGTACAAAAGTCCAACTCCAGATGGATAAAGACCTCAATGTCAAAACCCAAAACCTGAGGAATAGAAAGAAAAAGTTGGCAGCAAAACAAGACTAGGCATAGGAAAAGACTTTCTTAAATCAGAAGAGCTGCACAAGACATAGTCCGAAGACAATGAACAAATGGGCCGACCCATGACAATATGTAACTCAAGACGCTTACCTGTCTATCAAACCAAAAGATCCTCAAACATCAAATAGGAGTGCAAGAGCCAAAAACCCACTAAGTGGGGAGATGAAATGTTCACTGCAAGATTACCATGCTGACAAAGCCATTGACTATTCCTTTCCAGATGTTAATTAAACGTACTAAAAAGGTACAAAGAGAAAGGAAAACAAATGACCCACCTATAATAGACGGAAGCAAAAGAGCGTGCCAACAGAGACCTGTCAACAACTTGAAAGAACTGAGAGTAGGCTGAGAAACATCTGAAGAAGGTGTTTCCAACGTTCTGCTAAATGATTAACGGACCAATCGCAGCAAATTAACAACCACTTTATGATATTTCTTACTCCATAGGACTGGCTAGAATCAAGTGCTGGAGAGGTTGTGGGGAAAAGGAAACCTATCCACTGCTGGTGGGAATGTAAACTGTACAAGCCACTATGAAATGCAGTGTGTCGAAACCCTGTGGAAGACTTGGACAGGAACTTGACCACCTAGGAACGCCCCCATTAGCACTACCTGGCATATACCACAGACTCATCCTTACTGCAAGGTTATTGTGCACTAGCCATGTTTATTGCTAGTTCTCTTCACAATAGCAAAGGAGCTGGAACCAAACCCAATGCCCCTCAACTAAGTGAGATAAGAGAAAATGTGGTACATCATCACACAATGGAGTTCTATCAGCCAGAAATAAAAGAGGACATCTTGAACTTTGCAGGCAAATGGTTGGAGCTAAAAGATCATATGCTGAGTGAAGTAAATACCAAGTCACCAGAAAAAGAAAAAAACGAATGGTACTCCACTCATCCCTAGTGGATGCATTAGCACCAATTTAACTAAATTGTATGGAAACTGGCCAATGTCAATAGTGATCCTGAAAACCAACTGCGCTCTTATATGTATCTTTAAAAAAAAAAATAAAGAAAAAAGAAAAAAAAAAAAAAAAAAAAAAAAAAAAAAAAAAAAAAAGAAAAAAGGAAAAAAAGATGAAAGAAAATTCAGGAATGTAAAGACAATAAATCAGAACTGGGAATACTTTAAAAAGCAGTCTTTTGAGAGGGGAAATTTATAGCCCTAATGCCCACTTAATAAAAAAAAAACAGAAAGGGAAAAATAAAAAAAAAAAAGAACAAAAAAGTTAACAGACAATTAAGAACTTAGAGAAAGAGCAAATAACACCAACCCAAAACAGAACCAGATGAAAGAAAAACAAAAATCAGAGCAGAAAACAATGAAATTAGAAACAAATCAATAGAAAATAGTTACATTATAAATTCACAACGAATCACAAAAGGCTGGTTTCTTTGAAAAAATAAACAAAATAGACAAGACCTCTAGACAGTGATTTAGATCCATAACAAAAAAAAAGGAAAGCAGCAAACAGCAAACAAGAGTTACTTGTGATGAAGAGGGGAACATCCCAACAGACAAAGAAACAAGCAACAATGCAGACAATCAATTGGAAATTTACTTCAAAAAACTATCCTCCACTAAATTTGAAAACCTGAAAATGGATGAAAGAATCATGAAACCTGGGAACTGAAAAGCTTAACAAGAAGAGATTGAACAGTTTAAAAACAATGAATCCCATAATATTGAGGAAATTGAGGAGGTAATTAAAAACCTCCCCAATTATAAGAAAAAAGCCCTGGTACCGGATGGTTTCATTCATGGCCCAGAATTTTTATAAAACGTTTAAAGTAGCAGTCCCACACCATCATTACTACTCAAACTGTTAGAAGATACAACAGAGGGAATTCTCCCTCAATTCCTCTAAGGGTACCTTCGATAAAAACCAGCAAAGTTACCAAAAAAGAACAGAAAAAAAATAACAAAAAAGAAAGCTATAAAGAGACCCATCTCACTCAACGTGAACATAGAGGCAAAAAAATTCTTCCAACCCAAAAAATAACTTGCAAACTGCATACATGACCACAGATTTCAAAAAGGATCATCCATACATGGTCAGACTGGATTCATACAGAGATGGCAGGGATGGTTCAACACACATAGAGATGCAATAAATTAATCATGATACACATAAATGGACTAGAAGACAAAAACCACCGATGATCTCTCAAATGATGCAGAGAAAAAGCCTTGTTGAAAGATCCAAGCTCGCCCTTCCTGGATTAATGTAAAGTCCCAGAGGGAATAGGACTGAAAGACCATATCCTCAACATGATCCAAATCTCGTATATAGCAAACCCTCACTCGCCCCGAAAACACACAATCTCAGTAAATGGAGAAAATAGGGAAACTTGCATTTATCCCTTCAAAGTGGGAACCTTGGCCACCAGGCTGCCCCATATCGCCACTCCTCTTCAACATAACGTGCTGAGAAAATACTTTGCTTGGCAATTAACGCACAATGAGAAGGAAATTTAAACGGAGTATTAATCAGAAAGTAAGTTAAGATATCCCCCTTTGCAGATGATACTATACAGGTTTAACCTAAGGGATTGCTAAATAACTCTCCACCAGAAAAACTTCTAGAAAAACAAGTAGATTTTAAGTAAAATATCAACGCTGCAAAATTAACCTAATGAACCAAACTGGAGTAGCCTTCTTTTACACCAACAATAAACAACCATGTGGAGAAGGAATATAAGAAAAGACCTTCCCACTCACACAATACCTCAAAATGTAGTAAGATAACCACCTAGGGAACAAAACCTAACCAAAGATACCTCTACAACAAAAATTTAACAGAACCCGCTGAAAAGGAGATGAAAATAAATCAAAAGATGGAAAAACCCAGCCCATAGCTCATGGATTGGGATAAATTAATACAGTAAAAATGTCCCTTTTAAACCACAAATTTATTAACAGATATTCAACCACAATCCAAATCAAAAATCCCTATGAGCTTTTTCCACAGACTTGGCAAAAAAATCCTTAAATTGCATATTGGAAAACCAAAAACCCTGAATAGCTAAAGCAACCATGATGAAAAATGCATACAGAGGGGATTGGCCCCCAACGACTTCCAAACCATATTACCACCTATAACCATTAAAAACCAGGACATACCTACCAAACCTACCACCTACCGGGATACCACATTACCGGGCCATAGTCATAAAAACAACATAATACTGGCACAAAAATAAACCAGTTGACCAATGGAACAAAAACAGACCTGTTGACACCAATGGAAAAAAAAATTGAAGATCCCAAACTTGAGCTTATACAAATTCCATAATGTCCAGCCACCTCATATATTTGACAAGGGCAAAAAAACCTCAGTGGGAGGAAGGATAGCATCTGTAGCAAATGGTGCTGGCAAAATTAAAGGGATACATCATCTGTAAGAAGAACAAAATGTTAAACTCCCTAATTAAACTCCTAACCCAAAAAAAAACCTAAGGAACAAAGTAAAACTCCTACCTCTAACCAGCCTACCCCACCCCCTCTTGGCCATGTACAAAATCAACTCCAAGTGGATCAAAGATCTCATGTGAAGCAGGAAAACCCGGAAGGTGATAGAAGAAAAAGTTGACAACACCGATAATACACAGGCGTTGAAAAAGACTTTCTAAAGCAGACAGTACTGGCAGCACAGGAAGTAAGGTTAACAGTCGAGACAAATGAAAGCCTTCATAAAAACTCAAGCATTCTGTACAGCGAAAAAAACATCAAGGAAGTGGAAGAGAAAAAACCCACTGAGTGGGGGAAAATCTTTACCAGTGATACATTTGGGAACAGAGCATTAACGTCAAGAATATATAAACTACTCAAAAAAAAAAAAAAAGTAAGAAGACAATGACCTACTCAAAAAGACAGAGTAAAGAGCTGCAAAACAAGAGTCTTCACCAGTGAGGAATAAAAAGCGGCTGAGAAACATCTTAAAAAGTGTCAACATCACTAATAATTAGAGGAAAGGTAAAAGTAAAAACCACTCTCAGATAATCATCTCACTCCAGTAGGCTAAAGTAACTATAAAGAACGAAAGGAAAAACAAAAGAACAAACAGATGCTGGGAGGGGTTGTGGGGAAAGGAGAACAATCATCCAACGGCTGGTGGGAATGTAAACTTGTACCAAGCCACTATGGAAAGCAGTGTGAAACCTTAAAAGCATGGAATGAGCCTACCACACCACCTACCCCGTCAAAGACCATCCTGTATAATAAACCCCAAAGACAAAAACATCCTACTACTGCAAGATACAGGCATGCCCATCTTTTTATTGTATTGCAACAGGCTCTCGTCCATAGCAAAGAGCTGGACCACACAAAATGGTCCCGTCAACAGATGAGTGCATGACAAAATGTGGTACATCTACAAATGGAGTACTATTCGTGGTAAAGAAAGATGGCATTATGAACGTGGCAGGTAAATGGATGGAACTCAAAAGACATTATGCTAACTGAAGTAAGTAAAAAGCCCAGGAAGACCAAACGGAGATGGTTTCCCTCATTTGTTGAAGCTAACACCAAATCCCCAGACGAAAGACAAGCTGAATGACATTATGGTTTTATTTCTGTTTATCTGAAAAAATTATGTTGTTATAATGTAAAAAATCTCAGGGCCCTAGAATCCACCCACCAATTATTTATTTTCAGACGCTGTAATTACTGTATATGGTTGGAAGGTATGTATTCATGTCTTTTTTTGTATTCATATCTTAGAGTATAAATAAAATTAATGGAGGAAAATGAGGAATTCCTAAACAGAAAAAAAAGTCTGAGAGGAAGATGCAGGACAGTTATGGCAGAATGCCATGATCTGGGATGGGGTGAGGTTGGGGAGGAATTAAAATGGGGAAGATGCCTGAAAACGGACTTAAAAAGATGATGTATTGAATACACAAAGCATCAATAACAATCACATGAAAAAAAAGAGAATCTCACTCCCATCAGGCGGGCAGGCACTCAAACGAAAAAACCCAATGACAAGACCCACCACCAATGTTGGCGAGGTTGGGAGCACGGAGCGCACTCATCCACTGCTTGTGGGGATGTAAACCCTTGTACAGCCAAGCACTATGGAAAAGCAGTGTGAAGAAACCTTAAAAAAAGACTCATCAAATTGAGTGCCGGGCATGTGGGTGGTGCATGCCTTAATCATCCCGTAGAACGTGGGAGGCCAGAGGCAGAGGCGGCAGATCTTTGTGAGTTCCAAAGAGGCCAGCCTAGTCTACGAGGTGAGTTCCAGACAAAGCGGGGACCACAGGGAGATAAAAGATTCCTGTCTGTCGCGAAAAGACCCAAAAAAAAAAAAAAGACTCAAAATTGAGCCGGCCCACCTGAACCCGCCATACCATCCTGGGTAATAAAACCCAACAAAGACTCAAATAAGACCTCTTCCTAACCACAGGAGCAATGGCACAGCCATATGTATTGCAAGCTTTCTTACAACATAGGCGAGGAGCTGGAACCACACCAGTGCCTTCAAACCAACTGACGAGAGGATAGAGAAAATGTGGTACATCTACAAATGGAGTTCTATGCAGTGAAATAAAAAAGAGGACATCGTGAACTTTGCAGGGAATGGATGAACTAGAAGATATTATGTTAAGTGAACTAAGCAACAGTCCCAGAAAACAAATGAACAAAATTGTATACCTCTGGGACGGCTAGCAAACCAGTACCCATAGTTGTAAGGGCAACTGGAAAAAACATTAATCTATATTCGTACTCTGAAAACAAAACTGTTCTCGTTGTATTGTGAATCCAGTTAAGATGTTCTAGAATTAAACCTACAATTTTTTCAGACTTTGGATTTTTTGTATGTGGGTGGAGGGTATGAATGACAATATTTTAGAGTAATTATAATATACAATCAAAATGGAAAATGCAAATCAAGAAATATGAATATGGAAATAAAAATGTTTTTTTTTTTTTCAGATGACATAATTTTAGTATCAGGGGTCAGGCTGGTGTAAGCTTATCCTTTCTGGGTGTTTAATGACCATTCTTAATGCTCATACTAATTTGGCCAAGGGTTTTAAGGAATAACTTTGTTCTTTGCCTCAGAGGTCAACTAAGTCCCAGGGGACTAGACATGGGGGCATCTCTTGAAATGTCCTGCAATGTGGGTCACCAGTCTTCCGGTGCAGGGAGGGTTCCTTTGAGATCCACTAATGGGACCTTTGCCAATGTCCAGTCTATAAAAGGGAAAGTCTCCTGCTTATGCTTCAAAGGGAAGCCTGGTCAGATATTAGGCAGACCTGACGTTTGTCCTTGAGTGCATGGAACTGGTAAATGAAAAAGCCAAAAGGAACCCAGGGGCCCTCCCTCCCTGCCCCCCCAAAAAAAAACCACAAGTGACACCTTAGGACCAGATCCTCCTCAACTGACCTTGAGAAAACAAAAACCATTGGGTAATTCTGAATTTATCTGGGCTAACTGTGTGGGGCCTAAGCATACCGAAGGAAAGTATAACCAAAAAAAAAAAAAAAAAAAAAAAAAAAAAAAAAAAAAAAAAAAAAAAAAAAAAAAAAACTTAGTAAAAAGACAAAAAAGTTAAAAAAAGCAATGTTGTTTTGCCTGTCTTTTCAATTCTTACTGGCAAGTAAATCTACCCTGTGGCTGCCCACTGCTTTTTTTGCCTCCCTTACAAAAAGACATGAGACCAAAAGATTTTCAACCTTCCAATATGGACTGAAGACTCATGTCTCTTCTCCAAGAATCTTCCAAAAAATCTTCAGTGCCAAATGGAGACTTCTGAGATATCATCTTGTGGACTGAGGAAACTGGGGCTTTAGCCTCTTCAGAGTATAGACTTTCACCGTTGGACTACCCAGGCTATAAATGGAGACCAGTACAGGAAGAATAAGACAGAACATGGTGCTTAATGGACCTCTTTTGGTGACCATTGGAAGGGAAAACCCGTGTGGAGCACAAGGGAAAGATTGATGGTTGTTTGGAGCTTGCCAGGAGGAGCCTTCAAACAACACCTTCCTTAAAAGGAAAACATGAACAGCTTTTAGGCCGAAGTTTTATTAAAAAAAAAATCAAAAGCTGAGTGCGAAAACCTAAGAATGTCCTAAACTATCTAATCTGTGATATATGTGTGTGACAGCATATAGGCATATTTTTGGGGGGGTATACAAACGGGAAGACTGAGAAAAAAAAAAAATGACAAAAAAAAAAAAAAAAAAAAAAAAAAAAAGCAGTAAAAAAAAAAAAAAAATAAGTTTTTTTTTTTTTTTAATAAAAACAAAACAAATTCCAAAATTGAAAGAATTCCTTAGCAGACCAATACAGTGCAATAAAGAAGCCTATAAGCAACAGCAAAAGAAGCTCTTTAAAAAACCTCTTTAAAAAAAAAAAAAAAACACACAGGAACTCTAGACCAAAAAAAAAAAAAAAAAAAAACAAAGCCGGGCATGGGGGTGGCAACTGCCTTTAATCCTAGCACTGGGAGGCAGAGGCAGGCGGATCTTTGTGAGTTCAAGGCCAGCCTGGTCTACAGAGTGAGTTCCAGGACAGCTGGGGCTACAGGGAGACCCTGTCTAAAAAGACCAAAAACAAACAAACAAACAAACAAAAACAAACAAAAACAGGAATTCATGGAGATTAAACAGCACACTCCTGAATAATCAATGGGTTAAAGAAGAAATTAAAGAAATAAAGAATATTCCTGGAACTAAATGAAAATTAGAATACAACACCTTCCAAGGGAAATTTGTAGCTCTTAGTGCCTACATCAAAAAAATCAGAAAGAACACATGTCAAAGATTTAACAGCACAACTCAAACTCTTCAAAAAGCAGGAACAAACGAACCCCAAACCTGGTAGATGAGAAGAAATAACAAAAATCAGAGGAGAAAACAATACAAAAAAAGCAGTGAATCTAAGGGCTGGTTCTTTGAAAAGGTAAATGAGATAGACAGAACCTTGCACAGCTGACAAAAAGAACGAAAGATGAAAGGAGGAAAAAGAAGAGAAAGAGAAGAAAGAGAAAGCAAATTCACTCAACAAAATCAGACACAAAACAGGAACCATCACAACATGTTTGTTGCCTCTCTGCAGTTCCCTGCAGTGGAATGAGGGGTGTCAGGAACAGCAAGAGGCCTTGGGTCTAGAAACAGACGACATGAATACTCATCTGTGGAGAAAAAACACACTGTCACTTGCCTACGGTCTTCCAGAAGAGGGAAACCAAAACCAACCGAGAATACCGAAAGGGTCAGGCCACTTCCAGCTCACCTCCACGGTGTCCACAAACCGCTGTGAAGTTGGGTACCTGCAACATGGAAGCGTGCTTCCCACAGCCCACAGTGAATGCATGCAGAGCCTCTGCCTAGGAGGCTTCCAAACTGCAGGACTGCTGTGAGATCCTACTATGCTGGGTCTTCTGCCATCTCCTCTGGACCCCCCCCCCCGCCCACTCCCAGGAGTGGAACTTGCATGACTGTCTTGCCCTCCCTATGCCTATCTCCCTCAGCGGGCCAGTGACCTACTCCTCAGCCATGCTCTCTCTCCTTCCTGCTACACGACCCGAATGGGTCCAATATAGCCGCAATATGAGAAAATGAGCTCCCACTAAGGAGTGAAAGAAGTTTTTACCTCTAACTTTCCTTGGGTGATTGATCTATTCAAAAGAGCCTTCTGGGGGCTGGAGAGATGGCCTAGTGGTTAAGAGCGCCGACTCTGCTCTTGCACAGGACCTAGGTTCAATCCCCAGCACCCACATGGCGCCTGAGAACCGTCTTTAACTCCAGTTCCAGGGGAATCCGACACTCTCTTCTGACCTCCGCAGCATTGCACAAACCTACATGCAGACAGTACATTCGTACACATAAAAATTAAAATAAAATAAAGATACAAAAGAGTCTTCCGGGTCACTCAAGTGACCTCTGCCCTACACCCCACTTTCCTGAAAGGCCCTTTCCCTCTAGGGCTTTTGCAAACTCTATTTTTGTACCCACAGGCTTGTTCTGGGGACCATGAAACTTTGGGGTAGGACAGGCTTTCCAGGGGTGACTTTGGAAGCATTTCATAACCAGGGTGCCCTGAGCAACAATGGACGACCAGTTCCAGGTTCCCACCATCTTGACTTTGCCAGGCGTTAGCCAGGATGGTCCTGGGGGACATGGTGGGGGATACTCAGGGTCACTGGAGAGCAGGTGTTCTTGAAGCAGAGCAAAAGTGTTTCCGTGCTTGGTCCTCTGACAGGGAAAATCTAAATGTCGATCCAGTCTTTACTGTTCCTCTGGGATTGGTCGGCAGGCCATGTATTCCTCTGGCCCCTGAGCAGACAGCCGTGTGAATCTGGGTGAGCCATATCTCGGGCCCTTGTCTCATTGGGTGACCTTGAAGTGTCCAGTCGCCTCTGAGTCTTCTACCCCCTGGCCCTCCTCACAATTAATTTAATCCAGCCTCGCAGCCCTTTGTAACAACAGTCTGGGAGCTGGATGCAAACCAGGCAGCTCAGATGTCTGATGCAATCCCACGAGGATGCCTCTCCAGGTACCAATACACATTGTTCAACCTGGCGGCGGTTGTGCTAAGGGCCTAGAGGATGGTGCCTGAGAGGCGTGAAACCGGACTCCCCTGTTGCTCGGCCCTGGCTCCTGCCTGAAATCCTGTGGAGGTCTGGTTGTAAGGACGCTCTGCCACCAAGCTTTGCTGCTGTGGGGGGTCCTCCTAGCCTGGCTTGCCAAGCCCACCGGCAAGACGAGAGTAAGAACAGAGGAGAGTAAGAGCAGACCCTACTGGGCTTCGGTATCCGGGCCTTGGCTGTGCTGAAGAGCAACAGCTCTGTCCTTGAGGTTCACTGTGCTGGGGTGAGCCAAAGAGACTTCTCAGTGACCTCCACTTCATTTCTCTCTTCTGGAAGTGAAGCAGACAGTTAACCTTGCATGCTGTTGGTCTGGGATGACTGAATCCCATCATTGCTTCTGACTAGGCCTGACTTCGTTTTATGTGAACAGCCTGCCTCGGGACCTGGTATACTTTAAGTTAAAGCTTCAAATCCAGACTCAAGGTTCATGTGGGCTGGCAGGAGAGGGGTCTGGGCACAGTGTGTCGAAGGTCACAAGGCACCATGTGAGTAATCTGTGCCACTGGGACACGGAACCAGGGTTCTGACACCAGGGAGGAACCCAGGGGAACCAGATGAGTGGGCAAGGTCAGCGGTGAGGAGGGTGGGGGAGAGGCTCTGATCATGAGGAAAGAGCCTTCATGTAGAAGCCCCTCTGGGAGGGTAAACGGGAAAGGAGTGGCCATTTTTAGAACACCTAGAAAAAAACTTTCCTCATTCCTTGGGTGGGGTGGGTAAGGTGCTGAGCTATCCCCAAAAGCCAGTGATTTCAGAGCCCCAGAAGGGCACCACCCCCTGTAGCCTCCCCGTTGAGAAGTGGGCTGGAGATGGGGCCAGTTACGTAGCTGATTTCCATAGTGTTAGAAGATTCTCACGGCTGGTCGGAAGTCTGAGGAAGGTTCACTGGATCTACAGATGGCTGTTTGGGTGGCAGGGGCTGGGGTTCCATCAGGACTGGGCAGTGCTCCCTGCAGGTGGAGCACAGGATACCACACCTTCCTCGGGTTGATGTGGCCAGGGTGGTGGCCTGGTTGGGAGTCCCTACCCAGTGTTAGGGGCCCAATATGCCACACAGTCCACAAGGATGGTAGCATGGTTCAGGGTGTCCCCACTTGAGGTTGGCATAGCTGGACGCCGTGTACTCTTACAGCTGGTCACACAGGTCTGATTCGGGTGACGGCAGAGAAAGGAACATGTTTTAGACTGCAATGTAGTTCTGTGGGAGTTTTTTTGCAAGATTGAGGGTGAGTTCTGTAGCCAGACTCAAACGTGAAAGTAAACCTGTCTCATCAAACCTGGATGCTTGCCTAGACCTGCTGTGAGCCGTGATGGTGATGGCCCTGTGCAAAAGAAGTGGTGAATTCAGAATGCACTAGCCTGGGCCCCCTTTCAATTAATTCCTGCCACAAGAAAGCAGAGAGAAACATATTCATGAGTCCCACAAATGAGGCACTGAGAACAAAGGATGCAATCTTTAAAAAACTGAAATTTGGCAGGGCAAGGTGATGCATGCCTATAATCCCAGCAATTAGGAGGCAGAGACAGACAGATGTCTGTGAGTTTGAGGCTGGGAGGTGGAGACAGGCAGATCTCTGTGAGTTCGAGGTCAGCCTGGTCTACAGAGTGAGTTCCCAGCTATCTTGGGCCACAGGGAGACTCTGTCTCAAAAAGAAAAAAAAAGAGATTTGGGTTTTCTGTTGAAACAGGGTCTCCCTATGGCCCCAGGTGACCTGGAACTCACTATGTAGTCCAGGCTGACCTTGAACTCACAAAAGATCTGCCTGCCTCTGCTTCTTCAGTGCTGGGATTAAAGGTGTGTGCTACCGGGCTGGAGAGATGGCCTAGCGGTTAAGTGCGCCGACTGCTCTGGCAGAGGACCTGGGTTCTATACCCACACGGTGGCTGAGAACTGTCTTTAACTCCAGCTCCAGGGGAATCCAACACCCTCTTCTGACCTCCATGGCATTGCAGGGCACAGGTGCACAGACCTACATGCAGATCATACATTCATATACATAAAAAATATTGTTAAGGGGCTGGAGAGATGGCCTAGCGGTTAAGAACGCCGACCGCTCTTACAGAGGACCCGGGTTCGATCCCCAGCACCCACATGGCGGCTGAGAACCGTCTGAAGCTCCAATTCCAGGAGAACTCCAGTTCCAGGGGAATCTGAGACCCTCTTCTGAACTCCGCGGCGTTGCACGACACGGGTGCACAGACTTGCATGCAGACAGTACATTCATACACATACAGAAATAAATAAAATTAATAAAAAAAAATTAAAAAAAATATTGTTAAAAAAATGAAAACAATGATGTCTGAACATCAATAAAAGCATTTTATTAAAAAAGAAAAAAAAATGAAAACAAAACAAAACAAAAAAAATAAAAAATAATAATAAATAAATAAATAAAATAAAAAATTTTTTTAAAGGTGTGTGCTACCATACCCTGCAAAAAAATAATTACGAATGGAATTTTAACCTAAATTAAGTGACTGCCACAGTGGATTTGATGGAATACGATTTGAGGGAAGAAAAATGATGAAAGCGGAAGCACAGTGGGGGAAAGTGGTGAGAATATACTCTGCTCGTTAACTCACACCACACAGCTCTTAATCAAATTCCTCACAGAAAAGAAATCTTCTCAAAAGGAACAAGTAGAGTGTGTATCATCCTGACAGTTCTTTTTCAGTGCACTCTACGGCAAAATGATTTTACTTTGATTCCATCTTCTCTTTTCTTTCCATGATAGAGGGACGAACAAGAGGAAGATTTGGCGTTCGAGTTGGAGCTATTACTGCCATAGTTCTTCAAGCTCTGTGTGGGCTGGTTGTGCTTGGATTTCTCCTGTATGTGACAGTCTTCAAAGGGAATTCTCAGAGGTAGGATGACATTTTTTTGCAGGTTTGGGAAAGGAAAAGGATTTCTTCACCTCTGTCTCTGAACTAAATCTTCTCCTTCAGTTCCTATATGTCTGCATCTTGTTACAAATCCTTGAGGGTCTTCAAATCCCTGAGTTCATGCTCGCATTTGCCCATTCTCTGTCGGCCAGGCCATGGTTATTCCCATCCCCATCTAGTTCAGAACAACGGATCTGATGGTATTCCTATGCTTTACAGCTGGGAAGCCCAGGAATCAGAGCCAACCAAGGAATCAGAGCAAGCCGGGGAATCGGAGCCAACCAAGGAATCAGAGCAAGCCGGGGAATCGGAGCCAACCAAGGAATCAGAGCAAGCCGGGGAATCGGAGCCAACCAAGGAATCAGAGCAAGCCGGGGAATCGGAGCCAACCAAGGAATCAGAGCAAGCTGGGGAATCGGAGCCAACCAAGGAATCAGAGCAAGCCGAGGAATCAGAGCCAGCCAAAGAAGCACAGCAAGCCGAGGAATCAGAGCCAGCCAAGGAAGCAAAGCAAACCAAGGAATCAGAGCCAGCCAAGGAAGCAGAGCAAGCCAAGGAAGCAGAGCAAACCAAGGAAGCAGAGCAAACCAAGGAAGCAGAGCAAACCAAGGAATCAGAGCAAACCAAGGAAGCAGAGCAAGCCAAGGAAGCAGAGCAAGCCAAGGAAGCAGAGCAAACCAAAGAATCAGAGCCAGCCAAGGAAGCAGAGCAAGACAAGGAACCTAACATCTAAGAACAAGAAAAGAAGAGAGAGGTAAAGGTCTATGTTCTGTGGACTACAATAGCAGGTGAAAGGTATAAAACGGAGAGAATCTAGAGGGGGCACAAGCTGGAGGTCCTCATGGACATTAAGTTAGAAAACAGAAGCTCTGTGTTAAACAATAAGATAGGAATAGGTACAAATCACTCAAAAAAGGATATGCCTATTTTTTACAGGACTGGGCAGGGAACACTTGCCCAAGGAACAGTACCCAGAAACAGATATTTAAAAAGACAAAATGTGAACACTCAGCAAAACAGGAAAGGGGATAACCCTATAGATGGTGATTACTTGGAAAGAGGAGGTGGAAGCATTAGTCATGTTGTGAATAATATCGAGGACACTAGGAGATCCCAGGAATTACCTGCACCAAAGGTCTTTCCCAATGCAAGGAATGATGCAACAGTGACAGTGTCTGATGATTATTTATGATGAGAAATAAGAGAATTCTCACTGAGGACAAACAAACCTGTTCATAGCAAGAAAAGCTGTTCACCCACAGGGAAAAAAATCTTAATGTTTTACTAGGTTCCCTTTCCTTCCATGAGATCCTGAGCTCAGAAAGCTCTCCGTCCTCTCTGAGCTCAACAGAGCAGAACTTCACTTCCCAACCCTTGGTTACTATGGGTCCTGATGCCCTTCCCAGCCACAGAACACTAAGTCAAGACTGGAAGGTGGTTACTGTGGGTCCCGATGGCCCTTCCCAGCCATGGGACACTGAGTCAGGACTGGAAGGTGGTCTACTCCACCAAAACTACCTATGTGAACCAAGTTTCCAGAACCCATGTCCTCATCCTTACTCCTGCCCTGCTGCCTCTTTTAAAGTTCCAGGTAGATATTCATCCTTGATGAACCCTGTCTAATGTGTGCTCTGGGTGCCAAGGGCTACTGTGCTTCTCCTTATCAAAGGAGCAAGTCACTTACATATACCTCTAAGCAAAAAAAAAAAAAAAAAAGTCAACAGTTTTGGGTTATAATACTCTAGGGCATCTACCATTACTCCTAGAAAACTAACCAGACTCTGAGGGAAGCAAATTCCTTAACTGATACAGGCCATGCTCTCAGAATCCAAAGCACCACCTCTTGCTACCTCCTTCACCTAAAAATCACAAGGCCTTAGATCACTTGATCTAAGAGAATTATATTAGATTGACTCTTTCCTTCCCCAGATCATAGACCTCTAGGACAACTCTGCTAAAAAAGGTAACCAGTGCTTCATTCCCTGCTTATTTTCAGATGGAAAGCCTCTGGAAAGTATGGTGTGTTCTTGGAACCACAAGTGAGATCAAGCTTGGGCCTTAGCTCTTCAATGCAACAGCAAAAGATTGGTTAATCACGCTCATCCAAAAAATGTGTACTTGGAATTATTCCCCTTCTGTGTTGAAATCTTGGCTGTGACACTTGAAAAGGAAATGAACCTCTTTGATTCTTACTCTTGTCATTCAGCTTATCAGACAGATGTACAATATCCAAACAGGGCATTCTTATCTACCTTCACTCTGAACGTCCTCTGACTTTCAGAGGAAATATTCGGTTTGGTCACTCTGACCCCCACCATCACCACAAATGCCCCACTCCTGCCTGTGATCTGTGTTAAATGGATTCAGACAAGTCACAGAGCATCGTGCAAGAGACAGCTACACTTTACAGGCAGCCTTGAGAGTAAGAACTGACAAAAGCCAAAGGGACCGTTGAAGATTAAAACAATCTTGGGGAGTGAAAGTGAGTAACAACCACAGGGACATGGGCTACATGTTTGGGCTATTTTCTAAAGTGTCTGAAATCCCCCAGTTCAGGAAATTGGCATGCCAATTTGGATTCTCTCTTATGGAGAGGACTATAGAACTTTGCCAGAAAGCTTCTTGCCATATAGTAACTTTACAATCCTCTTAGCAATTGAGAAAACCATGCCTCCACTCAGATTAGAAATCAGACAACATGGGGCTGGAGAGATGGCCTAGCGGTTAAGAGCGCCGACCGCTCTTGCAGAGGACCCGGGTTCGATCCCCGGCACCCACATGGCGGCCGAGAACCGTCTGAAACTCCGATTTCAGGAGAACTCCAGTTCCAGGGGAATCCGAGACCCTCTTCTGACCTCCGCGGCATTGCACGACACGGGTGCACACACCTGCACGCAGACAGTACATTCATACACATACCGAAATTAAAAAAAAAAAAAAAAAGAAATCAGACAACATTCTTTTAAACAAAATCCATGTAACAGCATATTAAAAGAAATTAAAGACTGCTGGGGAGGTTGCTGCATTGGGACTAAGCTTGCCTAGTCAGTATGAAGGTCTGAGTTTCATCTCCAGCGCTACATAAAGGAGATGTGGTGGTGCATGCCTGTAATCCCAGCATTCTGGTAACAGAGAGCAAGTAGCCAGCCTAGGTAACATGAAACACTGTCTCACAAACAAAAGAGGGGAAGGGAAACAGTTCAACAGTTAAAGATGCTTGCCGTGGGGCTGGAGAGATAGCCTAGTGGTTAAGAGCACTGACTGCTCTTGCAGAGGACCCGGGTTCGATCCCAGCACCCACATGGCGGCTAAGAACCATCTGTAACTCCAATTCCAGGAGAACTCCAGTTCCAGGGGAATCCGACACCCTCTTCTGACCTCCGAGGCTTTGCACGACATGGGTGCACAAACCTACATGCAGATGGTACATTCATACACATACAAAAATAAATAAAAAAATTTTTAAAAAAAGATGCTTGCCGTGAAATCTGACAACATGAATTCAACCCTTTGTTTTTTTAACAATTTTTTTATTACTTATTATACACAAACATATTTACACCACATATGTTTAGACCTGGACAAAGGGATTGGTCATATAGGGAGCTTGGCTGCAGCTGTGTAGTATAATGCGTCAGTCTGCCGTTCCTGTCAGTTTGGGATTCCTGGACTCTGTTGATTCTGTGTAAACAGTTGTATCTTGTTCTCTACTCCCACAAACATAACTGACCAAGCCCTTCTACACCTGCATGAAGCACTCCTTGACTTCCTTCCCTGTGAGAGACAAAATTGGGGTTATCAAGAGACGACCCCTCAAATTAAGGTACCTCGACAAGGCAAACATTACTTCTGCCCAGGAGGGTATATACTCCACAAAATCTGGAAATCAAGTACGCTCATCCAAACTGGTATCCACCTTTCTCATCCCTAACACAAGGAAGCTCATCTGATCCTCACTGGCTGAGATTCAACCATACAATCTACACCTGTTTTTGTACTTAACGAAACTGGCTCGAAAGAACCAAATAGTCCAGGGCTATAAAAGTTAAGCATCAGGGCTGGAGAGATAGCCTAGCGGTTAAGAGCGCTGACTGCTCTTGCAAAAGACCCGGGGTCGATCCCCAGCACACACATGGTGGCTGAGAACTGTCTGTAACTCCAATTCCAGGAGAACTCCAGTTCCGGGGGAATCCGACGACCTCTTCTGACATCCGCAGCATTGCATGACATGGGTGCACAAACCTCCATGCAGACAATACATTCACACACATAAATAAATAAATAAAATAAAAATAAAAAAGCATCTAGGTGAACGTCTAAGCATTCTAGGAAATTATGGTAATGAGTAAGGACACAGGGATGTTCCAGCAATTAAAAACATTTGGACTGACAAACATATGATCAGAAATGGGCAATAGTTACTGTGGTGGTTTGAATGAGTGTCCCCCATAGGCTTTAAGTATTCAGACATCTGTCTCCAGTTGGTGGCACTGTTCTTGGAGGTCTTAGAAGGTGTGGCCATGCTAGAGGAAGTACTTTATTGGGGGCAGGCTTAGTGAGTTTAACAAGCCTTGTGGTCTCCATTCGCTCTCTCTGCTTCCTGTGCTCATTGCGAGATGTGACCCTCGGCTTGCTGCTCCAGCTCCAGCCGCCATGCCTCCCGCCACGATGGACTCTAATTCCCTGGAACCGTCAATCATAAGCTCAAATAAACTGTTCCTTTTATAAGTTCCTTTGGTCATGGTGTTTTATCACAGCAACAGAAAAGTGACTAATACAGTTACTAAGCACATTTAACAGAAAAGATCAACTGTCTCATAGTTCCCTCCTAGATTATTATGCTTTCTTTTCTTCAAATTCTATTTGTAGGCATTGGGCTTCCTTTCCATAAGCATGGAAAAGGGACAGACTATGGGAATACGGGAGTGGGAATGGTTTGGTGATAGCTGTCTTTACAACCCTCTGCAGTTGGCCCCTAATGCAAGGAATTAAACACCATCCACTAGAATCATAACTCCAGTTATTACAATTAATTATGTTAAAGCTGAGCTCATTGTTCTCTTCCATTTGCCAAAGCATTGTTCTATTAGATTAGAAAAAGGGGCATTTGTTGGAATTTCCTGCTGGTTCACTGGCAAATGCATTAAGGGCTTGGAGTGCTTTGGTCATGGTCCCCTCTGGAGTGGTTTTATTGGGAATGTAGGGGAGACATTGTCCTCTTAACACTGCACAAACCCCACCTTCGTCAGGACTATTTCTCCTAATCATCTGGCCATCTCTATAGATTCTACTAGATACAGTTAAACCAGTCAGAATTATCAATGACAGTGGGCCACCAACATGGAGTAGATTCAAACCCAGCTAGGATTTGGATCTGAGCCTTCAGTTCATCTGGGACTCACTGGGGAATACCATAACATCATACAAACAGGAGGATAAAATAAGCCTCCTTGTGTTAGGAGCTCCCAACTTCTTTGAGAGAACATGAAAGTAATAGTCAATTGAACTAAAAGGACAAGTACCACTCCAACCAGTAAAGTCTCAAACAAGGGTCTTCCAAAATACTACCAGACATAAACTCCTATGACTACCAGGGCTGACTTGTTGGTCATCTCTCTAGAAAGAAGCCTTTACTGTTCCCAGTTACAACCCTACTGTATTAGTCACTTTTCTGTTGCTGTGATAAAACACCATGACCAAGGAACTTATAAAAGGAAGAGTTTATTTGAGCTTACGATTGGTGGTTCCAGGGAATTAGAGTCCATTGTGGCAGGAGGCATGGCGGCTGGAGCTGGAGCAGCAAACCAAGGGTCACATCTCGCAAAGAGCACAGGAAGCAGAGAGAGACTGTAGACCACGAGGCTTGTTAAAACTCACTAAGCCTGCCCCCAGTGACACACTTCCTCCAGCACGGCCACACCTTCTAAGACCTCCAAAAACTGTGCCACCAACTGTAGACAAATGTCCGAATACCCAGAACCTATGGGGGACACTCATTCAAACCACCTCATTCCACTCCCTGGCCCCCATAGGCTCCTGACCACATAAAATGCAAAATGCATTCAAATACACCTACACACAAAGACCCGAGATAAAATCCTCTGGGCAATGAGGATTTTATAGTCTTTGGAGATGGCAATGCCTCCTCACACCTTAGCCTATGGACATTGGAGGAAGGAAATCATGCATTGCATGCTGTTTCATTGGGAGAAGCATCCCGATGGGAAGGAAACTGGTTGGATCTGAGGTCAGTCTGTCCACAGGTAAGCCCTTTTTTGGAAGTTTTATATCTTTATTTGACTCTCAGTAGTCAGTTATCATCCACATTATCTGTACATTTTTTAATGTGGTAACAGGGACATAGGTCAACAAAGTATACAGCTTGTTTGTAAAATCCTCATCCTCATTACATTTTCCAGACAATTGAACATGGATACGATACTGGCACACAGAAGTGTGGCTTGGTGAGTCCAAACCATGGGGTGACTGCTTGTCTGCCTTTCCTGAGAAGCATGCTTTTCAGGTGGGAGGCCCTGACTAACTACCTCTATCCCCAGCTCCAACTAAGCCTCCACACAGCTTCTGGAGCAGTGCACTCCCCTTCTGGTACTGGACATTCTTCCCTAAGTCCATGAGTTCTTCTGTAGCTCGCCCCCACCCAAGAATGGGAATGGCAGCCCTGGATGGCCATCCATGCTCTGTCTGAGGTGCTAATTGTTTTTTCCTTTGGGCTGGCTTCACTGCACGGACCATCAGCCCTGCAGTTGGATTTCCAGCCAGTTATTTGGCCACGAGGAGTGATCAACTCCTCAGCTGGGTATTTAGCTGTGGAACAATCAATTCCACAGGTGGTTGTTTGGCTTCAAAATCATCGGTTTCATAACAGCAAATTGGCTGTGGAGTCACAAGTTCCAGGGAAAGCCATGGGCCAGCAGTTCTCCTCATCAGCAGTCTGTTAGATTGTTTCATTGAGCCTGAAACTGTCAGTATAGAGAGACTTCTTTCCAAAAAACAGGTTCTATATATTTCCAGGTGTTAGGATCTAATATATTTCCATGCAGAGAGATATCACATAATTATATTGTATTTAAATGATAGCCATTATTCTGGAGTACAAAAATTATTGGGTATAAATTCCATCTTGGCATGCCTAATCAAAATATATTTTTTGCTTATATACCCAGGTATCCTAAATATCTTAAAGTAAATATATGTATGCATATATATATGTATATATATTTAGCTAAAAAGTCCTAGGCATCAAAATCTATTCTGGTCTTTTAATCTTACTCCATCTTAATGCCCTAGGGAAAAGAAGTCTTTCAAACAAAAGGGTATGTTGTACACATCTTTAATGCCTTTAATACCAGTCCTTGAAAAAAAATGTGAGCCAGACTCTGCTGGTTGAAATATCTTACCCTAGAACAAACATTTCATCTTAAAACTCATGTGTAAGTCTGCTTTTGACTTTTGAGACTAACTTGGTACCACGGGTACCAAGTTTTTTTATTTTAATGCTATGGAGGCAGGGGCAGACAGACTTCAATGAGAGTATGAGGTCATCATGCCTTGCGTATCGGGTTTCAAGACAGATACTGCAAGAGAACCCTGTCTCAAATAAGCTGCCTCTTGCTAGCTATTAGTAAAGATTCTCATTTACACTATAAACTAAAAATGTTAGTCCAATTTAAGTGGAAATTTTAGAAAACAGTTTCGTGTTTCTCCTTGAGTATTAAGCAATAATGTAATAATGTAATTTCCTCCCTACAGGTCAGCCTGAAAACTATTTCTCTTTAACATTCTGGTGGGGTGGGGGGGCAGCATGCATGTTTATATTTTAACCTCTTATGACTTTATATGTTTATGGCTATTAAAGAGTCAACTATAAACAGCTATGGATAAATCCAACTCATAAAAGCTATTTGCTTCACACTTATGTGTGAAGCTAAATTCTTGATCCTAGCCAGTATAACTGGAGTAAGATGATTTCTTAAAGTAGCTTTGATTTGCATTTCCTTAATGATTAGTGATGTTGAACACTTCTTAAGATGTTTCTCAGCCATCTCTAATTCCTCAGTTGTGAAGTCTCTGTTCAGTTCTTTGCTCCATCTATTGAGTGGGTCATTTGTTTACTTTCTTCTTTGTTTTTTGAGTAGTTTATATATTCTGGAAATCAATGCTTTGTCAGATGTTTCTGCTGTGAAGATTTCCTCTCACTCTGTGGAATTTCACTTCACTTCCTTGATTGTTTCTTTTGATGTACAGAAGCTTTTGAGTTTAATGAGGTCCCATTTGTCAATTGTCGACCTTAATTCTTGCACAGCTGCTGTCTGATTTAGAAAGTCTTTTCCTACGCCTGTGTCTTGTAGTCTGCTGCCAATTTTTTCTTCTATCGCCTTCAGAGTTTGGGGTTTCACATTGAGGTAATTAATCCATCTGGAGTTGACTTTTGTACAGGGTGAGAGGTAGGGGTTTAATTTCATTCTTCTACAAGTGGTGGTCCAGTTTTGCCAACACCACTTGCTGGAGATGCTGTCTTTCCTCCATTGTGTCTTCTTGGCCCCCTTGTCAAATATGAGATGGCTGAAATTGTATGTGCTCAAGTTTGGATCTTCAGTTTTGTTCCATTGGTCAACAGGTCTGTTTTTGTGCCAGTACCAGGCTGTTTTTATGACTATAGCCCTGTAGTATAGTTTGAAGTCTGGTATAGAGATCCCCCCTGTGTTGCTCTTTTTGCTCAGGGTTGTTTTGGCTATTCGGGGTCTTTTGTTTTTCCAAATGAATTTAAGAACTTTTGTTTCCAAGCCTGTGAAGAAACTCTTGGGGATTTTGATTGGGATTGCATTAAATCTATACAAGAGTTTTGGTAAAATGGACATTTTTACAATGTTAATTTTCCCAATCCATGAGCATGGGAGGTTTTTCCATCTTCTGATGTCTTCTTCAATTTCTTTCTTTAAAGGTTTAAAATTTTTTGTTGTAGAGATCTTTGGTGTCTTTGGTTAGGTTTGTTCCTAGGTATTTTATTGTTTTTGAGGCTATTGTGAGTGGGAAGGTCTCCTTCAATTCCTTCTCCAGTTGCTTGCTGTTGGTGTAAGGAAAGGCCACTGATTTTTTTAGGTTAATTTTGTATCCTGCCACTTTGCTGAAGCTGCTAATCGTTTCTACGAGTTTTCTGGTGGAGTTTTAGCATCCCTTAAGCAAATAATCATATCATCAGCAAATATGGATAGCTTGACTTCCTCTTTTCCAGTTAGTACTCCTTTAATTTCCTTTTCTTGCCTTATTGCTCTAGCAAGTGTTTCAAGCACTATATTGAAGAGAAGTGGTGACAGGGTGCAGCCTTGTGGAGTTCCTATCTTTAAAGGGAATGTTTCTGTAGTTTCCCCATTTAGGATGATATTGGCTGTGGGTTTCCTGTATTTTTTTAATTTTTCACAATCTTTACTTGAGGTTTTTAGTTGTTCTGTGTTATCTTCCAGATCTTATATTCTTTGTTCTGCTTCCTCCATTCTGCTTCTGCTTCTGAGCCTTTTTCCATTCCTTTCCTCATGATTGGATGAGTGTTTGATTTCCTTTTTCATTTCCTCTTCTGATTTCTTTAGTATTTCCACTTCTTTTGGGAGCTTCTCAATCCCTTCCTGTAGCACTTTGCTTTGCTGGTTGGTTTCCTTATCTTTTTCAACATGGGATCTTTTCAGTGTTTCAAATTCCTTCTTGAGTTCTTTGTTCTCTTTTCTTAATTCTTTGATTTGCTGTTAATAATATTGTAGCCCTTTAAGTATGTTCACACTTGTGCTTCTGATATCTGTGTCCTGGGCCATCCTCAGGGGGATCCCACTGTAGGATTCTTCCACAGGGTTGGTAGAGCTTGGTGTGGGATTATCCAGCACCTTTCCCATATTGTCTCTTCTTCGTGTTCCTGGCATATGGGCTTCTCCTTGCCTGTATTCCAATATGAGTCCCAAATGCGTCTTCACTGTGTTGAAGGCTTGCTTTGCTTGCCTCCTTCAGATGCCTTCATAATCCCAGTTGGCGGGCGGAGGGAGGTATGCTCTTTAGCCCATGCCCTGGTACCTGCGCTTCAGGTGGCCTTGGGAGATCTCCCTAAATGTGTTTTCTATATAAGACATTTGACCATTAGATAAAACATCTTTGGAGTAAACAGAGTTTTGTGCCAAGACAAGGTAAAACATCTCTAAATATTTAAAGAAAACTATGCCGGGTGTGGTGGCACATGCCTTTAGTCCCAGCACTCGGGAGGCAGAGGCAGGCAGATCTCTGTGAGTTCAAGGCCAGCCTGGTCTATAGAGTGAGCTCCAGGCCACCTGGAACTAAAAGGAGACCGTGTCTCAAAAAGGAAAAAATAGAAAGAAAGAAAACTAGTCATTTAAAACCTGCTCCAAAACTTGCTAAGAAATCATAAAATTTGTATTTTAGATTTATATGTTTAGAATAACTGTTATATCTTTATATATGGAAATATTTTAGTAAGGATTTATATAAAGATAATGAGACAGTCTGTGTGAGTGATAAACGTATGAGGGAGTTTGTTATGATAGGTAAAGGATGAAGGTATATAGATGAGCTAAGTTTCTCTAAGGTCATTTTTCACTCAAGTACTTTAAAAAGCAAAATGGAAAAAAAAAAAAAAACAAAGCAAAATCGCCTGGATTGGATGCACACGCCTCTTTCCTAACACTTCGGGGACAGAAGCAGCGCATTTTGTGTTCAAGGCCAGCCTGGATCTCACACAGTGAGTTCCAGGACAGCTAGGCTAAGAACCTGTCTCGAAAGGACAAAAAAAACAAAAAACAAAAAAGCAAGAAAGTACCCGATGGCTCGGTCTGCGCGCCTTTATTCCCTAGCACTTCGGACGTGCAGCAGGACTTTGTGATTCAACGCCAGTCCTGGTCTACAATAGATGAACGTGCCAGGACAGCTGGGCTCTTCAGGAGAACCCTGTCATCGACAAAACCATAAAAAAAAAAAAAAAAAAAAAAAAAAGCAAAATGTGAGATGGCTGAGAAACATCTTAAAAAGTGTTCAACATCGGTGATAATTAAGGAAATACAAATGAAAACCACTTTAAGAAATCATGTCACTCTGATAAGGCTGGTTAGGATCAAGAAAACAAATTATACCAAATGCTGGAGAGGGTATGGGGAAAAGGGAACACTCATCCACTACTGGTGGGAAGGTAATCTCATACAACCACTATGGAAAGCACTGTGGAGAACTCTTAAAAGACTCAAAATGAGCCTACCAAAATGAGCCTACCACCTGACCCAGCCATACCACTCCTGGGTATGTACCCACAAGACTCATCCTACCACAGAGATACATGCACAGCCATGTTTATTGCAGCTCTCTTCACAATAGCGAAGATCTGGAACCAGCCCAAGTGCCCCTCAACCAAGGACTGGATAGAGAAAATGTGGTATGCCTACACAATGGAGTTCTATGCAGTGGTAAAGAAAGATGACATCATGAAATTTGCAAGGAAATGGATGGAACTAGAAGGTATGATGTTAAGTGAAGTAACAGTCCCAGAAAAAACAAATGACAAATGGTATCCTTCATCTGTGGATGCTAGCACTAAGTACCTAGTTGTAAGGCAAACTGAGCAACATTAATGCTATATTTGTGATCAGAAGAAAATAACTGTGCTCTTATATGTGAATCCCTTTAAAATTAACCTACTATTTATTTTCAGACTTTGGATTTTTGGTATATGGGTAGATGGTATCTATGCATATTTTAGAGTAATATAAAATCAAAATGGAAAAATGCAAATCAAGAAATATGATATAGAAGCCGGGCATGGTGGCACACACCTTTAATCCTAGCACTTGGGAGGCAGAGGCAGGCAGATCTTTGTGAGTTCAAGGCCAGCCTGGTCTACAGAATGCGTTCTAGGACAGCTGGGGCTACAGGGAGACCCTGTCTCGATAAGGCAAAAAAAAAAGAAATATGATATAGAAACAACATACAGTTTGTTTTCAGGTGACATACTTTTAATATAGGTGTGACACCGTAGCCTTTCTGGGTGATTAAAGACCATACATAATGCCCATACCAATTTGGCTGAGGGACCTAAGGGATAACTTTTTTCCTTGCCCTCAGAGGTCACCTAAGTCCCAGGGAACTATGTATGGGAGCATCTCTTGAAATGTCCTCCCAATGTGAGTCACCAGGCTTCCTGTGTAGGGAGATCTTGGAGATCCACTAATGGGACCTCAGGCAGCGTCCAGTCTATAAAGAGGAAAGTTTGTTCTTGTTTCAAAAGAGAAGCCTTGTCTAACAAGACCTGAATCTGTCCTCAAGTGGATGGAACTGGTAAATGAAAAACCAAAAGAAAAGAAAAGAAAAGCCAAAAGGAGCCAGGTACTCTCCCTCCCACCAAAAAAACCCAAGTGACCCCTGAGGACCAGATCCTCAACTGACCTTGAGAAAACAAAAACCTTGGTTAATTTGGGCTAATTGTGTGGCCTTAAACATCCAAAGGAAAATATAACCAGAAATAAATAATCAGTAAGGTCTGAGAAATTGTGCTTCAGGTATAAACATGAGATCTTACTAAAAAAAAAAAAAACAAAAAGAAAAAAAAGAGCACTGTTATTTTGCCTGTGAATTCTTACTGACAAGTGCCTCTGTGGCTGCCACTGCTTTTGCCATCCTCCAAAGACATGATACAGTTTTTTAACCCTCCAATATGGACTAAAGACTCATGTCTCTCCAAGAATCCTCCAAACTTTCAATGCCAGATGGGGACTGCTGAGACATCCAGCTTGTGGACTGAGCAGCTACAGGGGTTTCAGACTCTTCAGAATATAGATTGCCATTGTTGGACTACCCAGGCTGTATCATGGAGGCCAGTACAGGAAGATGGAGACAGGATGTGGTGCTTACTGGGCCTCATTTGGGTGACCATGGGAAGGAAAGATCACAGTGTGGAGCCCAAGAGCAGGATTGATGGTTATTTGTGCTTGCCAAGGAGGAGCCTTCAAACACTTCCTTAAGGAAAACATGACATCTTTTAGCCTTAAAAAAAAAAAAAAAGAAAGAAAGAAAAGAGGGGCTGGAGAGATGGTCTAGTGGTTAAGAGCACTGACTGCTCTTGCACAGGACAAGGGTTCGATCCCCAGCACCCACATAGTGGCTGAGAACCGTGTGTAACTCCAATTCCAGGAGAACTCCAGTTCCAGGGGAATCCAACACCCTCTTCTGACCTCCGCAGCATTGCATGACATGGGTGCACAAACCTACATGCAGAGAGTACATTCATACACATACAAAATAAAATTTAAAAAAAGAAAAGAAAATCCTCCAATTCAGGTGATATGTGTATGTATGTATGTATATATTTATATATATAAATATATGTATAAATATATTACATATGTATGTGCAATACAAATTGGAGAGAACAACAACAAAAGAACTGGAAAAAACGACTGAAACAGTGAAGTTCTCCCCCAAACAATAAGGCTCTTCTTTGGAAAAAAAACTCTGGAAAGACTCAGAAAAAGAAGCAAGACATGTATGGCAGAGTGCATGAACTCAGGTGGGTGGGGGCATGGAAAGGGAAATGGGTCTAAATTGGATTGAGAAATGATGTGTGATGTATGAAAAAGTTCAATAACAATAAAAATATATTTTAAAAAAGCAAAACATATATCTAGTCCAGTTTTATTTTAAAATGTTCAGTTTTTGCCCAAGCTTTGTCTGCACATCACATGGCATTTGGGAGATTGGTGGAAGAATGGAATGCTTGTATTAAATTAAATTGACAAAATACTTTCAATATAAAAAACAGTAACATGCTTAAGCTAATTGGGGATACAAAACTGTTATTAATATTTAATCTACTCCTAACTTGTACTAGACTGCAGTGACAGCTTTGTGATTAAATGCACATAAATGTTCTCTGTGCTTCTCTGTATTGTACAAATGTTACCTGTAATGTTTCCTTTGCTCATAAAGATAATTTGTTTCAAGAAAGACTGGGTTTTACCTCCTTAAACCAACAGTATACATTCTGATAGAAGACAGTTTGGATGGACTTACCAGACCCTTTCAACTTGATTCCTGTCTATGGGTATGTAATGCAAATCCTGCCTTTTAAAAAATTATAAGTCAACATATGAGTCCAGCTGGGCTCGGTGGTGCATGCCTTTACTCCCCGTGCTCAGGAAGCAGAGGCAGGAGGCTCTCTGTGAGTTCAAGGCCAGCCTGGTCTACATAGTGAGTTCCAAGGCAGCTGGAGTTATAGGGAGACCCTGTCTCAAATAGACAAATAAAAAGAGTCTGGTAAACAAGAGAGAATGTTCTGTTCATGGTACAAAAAATAAAAAGTGGGAGGGGAATGTGGCTCCCTCTGGAAGGCAGTTTGCAGAGCACTCTTTTTTTTTTTTTTTTGGCAGAGCACTCTTTACCCTGAACGTTTTGCCAATTTTTCAATTTTGAAACTAGAAATGACAACTACAAGTCATAAACATCGGAGCCCTCTGACAGGCCATGATAGATGCCATTGGTGCTATGACAGGGTGCAATGTTGAGACAATGAAAAATACCCCAATCCACTAATAACTATGGGAAAAGGGTTTGTTTTCCTCTTCCCATAAATGGAGTCCCAATCTGGGCTCCAGCAAGAAACTTCAAGATACAGATCCAGGCCCACCAGAAGGGGAGCTGACTAAACCTCCAGAAAGTGTGGTAATGGGGACATTTGTGCCTGTCCCTTTGGATTAATGCCCTGCCTCTAAATTTTTCTCTATGGTCAGGTGAGACATATGGGTAAATAGAGGCTTTTAGTGCCAGGTATGGGCTATCTTTATTAAGGAGCTGTTGCCCAGGGAGGCTTCAAAAGCTCCCCCCAAAACAAAGGCCTGTGATGTTGGAATACACACAAAAAATGGATGGTTAAGACCCTACTGATGAATGAAGACATGGTGTTAGCATGAAAAGGAAAAATTGTGTTGAGACCTTTAGACCTTATACTGCAAATGGACACCTGACCTTCATGATGCCAGAGAGTATTGTGCAGATTACTGGAAGAAAATGGTCTCCAGAGTTGCTACAACACTCATAAGCTACACTACGAAGACTGTAGTAGTGGTGGTCCAATATTTGTACACCCCCCAAAATCTAATTGGACCTATGCCCTGATCCCTTGGGGGGTTAGCACTCGACTGATACTGTAAGGTTGTCAGTCTCTTGTGGCTAAAGACATTATATGCCACAGTAGGAAGCTATTACCATCCCTTTTGCCCAAAACCCCTGTTTCTAGACTAAAATACCATCCAAACATTTGTGTTTGTGCCCATAATGAGACTTGTCATGATGATTAATGTGTGTTTCACTGCCTGAGCTTCTTGCTATCTGCGTTTTATTAGTAGAATTTAAAAAGACCCCAGGATGAGCTTCCAGCCTGTTGGAAGCAAAGCTTGGACAGACCTGAGAGTTTGATGTGTCATTTCGAAGAAAAATTGATCATTTTGCTTCTCACTCTCTCTAGCCTTCTTCTTCAAGGCCCAGGGTCCATTTGAAGAAGAGGTGGTATACCAGATTGTAAGGGCTGAAGGGGGGAGGTAAATTGTGAGATCACAGCAAATACAGACTGGACCTTTATTTAATCAACATGCTTGTGTATGCAAACCTCTCCAACTGGACTAGTGGACCATGAGTTATACAAGAATTGGGCATACATGTTTCCTAGTTGGGTTTACATTAATGTTTGTTGCTTATGTTTGATAATTGGTTTACCCTCTGCTAATTAGGCATTAATTAGTCTTAGTATTTTTACAGAGCAGTCATGGCCATTCAGGCCAGACAAAAGAGAATGACCACCACTTCTATGATGCAAAAACAAAAATGGGGAGACATAGGACCGCAGTCCTGGGTTTGGGCTGCATTGCACATGCACAGGACAGCACACTTGGCACCATGAACTTACCTGTTCTTCCACACGTCCCTCTCTGGGTCCACCCCACTGCCAAAGTGGCACATGGACTCGTGGAAATCTGGGAAGTGATGTCATCCAAAGTGAGGTATGTCTGACCTAAGCCTATATATCTGTTTGTCCCACTTGAATAAAGAGAATTCCTACAAGCTTTACTATTAGCCAGAGATCTCTGAGGTATTACACAGTCGATCACGGAACTATTAACATTTCAGCTAGCTTTCTGCCTCATGCAGACTTGGGACTGGTTCCCATGATTGGATGGATGGTTGCAAAGGCTAACAACCTGGGGCCATGGGGTTTTGCATGTGTGGGGTCCATGGAAACAAGCAATTTCCTGGTCTGGTGTGGCTGGGGGATTATAATCTCCCCAACCACGGGTTTGCCAGCAATGCCATCAGCTTCATGGGTGTGTGTTGAGAGGCCAGCAGCTTCCAAGACACAGATCCAGTCCCGGGGACATCAACCTTGCTTGACCACCTGAAAGCTGGCAGCTCCCTGGACATCCTAGCAAGAACCACATGATACAGAACGTTCTTTATTCCTTTGGCCCAGGCAGCTTTCTTGAGCCTGGTATCAATGCACACATCTGGAGTACCCATCTCCTTCATGGGGAAATTCTGGATTTCTTTACAATTTTAACATTTTGTGGGGGAGGGGTCTTTTTAAGACAGGGTCTCCCTTTAGTCCTAGATGGCCTGGAGCTTGCTATGTAGACCAGGCTGGCCTTGAAATCACAGAGATCCACCTGGCTCTGCTTCCCAAGTGCTGGGATTAAAGGTGTGGGCCACCACTCCCGGCAACATCACTTTCTTTAAGAAGTAACATGATTACATTAAGACTTTATATAGGTTGGAGAATTTTAAAATAGAGTGAATGGCAAACAGACATTGTTGTAACATTGACAAATTTCACATTATTGTTAAAGCATGATAGTATAATTTTGCCAGTAGTTGATGTTCAGAAATTATAGTAGACATAGAATTTCAAATTTATGTTCTAAGATATAATTACATATTTTTGGTTATGCTTTGTTGCTTTCCATGATTTCAGATATTGGTCCATTTCTCTTAGGTTTTCAAACTTAATAGAGTATAGGTTTTTAAGATATTCTCATCTAATTGCCTGTATCTTTTCATTATCTGTTGTGATGTTTCCCTGTTCATCTCTGATTTAGAGTTGTTCTTTATTTTGGTTAACTGGGCCAGAGGTCTATCTATCTTCTTTATTCTTTCAAAGAACCAGATTTTGGATTCATTGGTCCTTTGTATTGTTTTCTTTCTTTCTATTTCATTGATTTCTGCTCTGATTTTTGTTATTTCTTCTTGTCTGTTGGGTTTGGGATTCATTTTTTTGTCTCTCAAGTATTTTTAGGTCACATATTTGTGCTCTTTTCTGTTCTTTTTTTTCATCGGGACTTTTTTATTGATGTTTTGAGTATTTCAGACATCATTTTTCAGTTCAATTTATTCCCCTTTCCCTTCCCCCCCCACCCCAGACCATGCATTCTGCCATAAATGTCCTGCATCTTTCCCTTAGTCTTTTTTTATGTTAGGAATTCACATTTTCCTCCTTTAATTTTATGTTACTCTAAAATATGCATACATACCTTCCACCCATATACAGTAATTACAGAGTCTGAAACTAAGTCGTGGATCAATTCTAGAGCCTGTTGAGGGATTTAAATTATAACAACATAGTTGCTTTCAGATAAAAAGAAATATAACAATAATGTTGATCAGCTTGACTTTCAACTGGGGATTTGGTGTTAGCATCCACAAATGAGAGAAACCATTCACCACTTGTTTTTCTGGGACTGTTACTTCACTTAGCATAATGGCTTTGAGTTCCATTCATTTACATGCAAAGTTCGTGATGTCATCTTTTTTACCGCTGAATAGTACTACATTGTGTAGATGTACCACATGTTTGTCATCCACTCCTCTGTTGAAGGGCATTTGGGTTGGTTCCACCTCTTCAGTATTGTGAAGAGAACTGCAATAAACATGGCCAAGCATGTATCTTTGCGGTAGGATGAGTCTTGTGAGTATATACCCAGGGGTAGTATGATTGGGTCAGGTGGTAGGCTCATTTTGAGTTTTTACTTTTTTTATTGTTATTAAACTTTTTACATTCATCATATATCATTTCTCATTCGAATTTAGAGTCACTACACTTTCCATGCCCCCCACCCCACCTAAGTTCCTGCACTCTACCATACATGTCTTGTATCTTTTTCTGAGTCTTTCCAGATTTTTCCAGTTCTTTTGTTGTTGTTCTCTCTAACTTGTATTGTTTCAATATATATACATATATATTGTTATATGTATACATAAATACATACATACATACATACACATATCACCTGAACTGGAAGAATGTTTTTTTGCTAAAAGATGTCATGTTTTCCTTAAGGAAGTGTTTGAAGGCTCCTGCTTGACAAGCCCAAACAACCATCAATTTTGCCCTTGTGCTCCACAGTGGGATATTTCCTTCCCATGGTCCCCCAAATGAAGTCCAGTAAGCACACGTCCTATCTTGATCTTCCTGTACTGGCCTCCATGACACAGCCCAGGTAGTCCAACAATGGCAGTGTATACTCTGACAAGGCTGAAATCCCTGTAGCTGCTCAGACCACAAGCTGAGTATCTCAGTAGTCCTGATCTAGCATTGAAGGTTTGGAGGATTCTTGGAGAGACATGAGTCTTCAGTCCATACTGGAGGGTTAAAAGCTGTGTCTCATGTCTTTGAAGAGTGGCAAAAGCAGTAGCAGCCACAGAGTATATGCACTTGCCAGTAAGAATTGAAGACAGGCCAAACAACAGTGCTCTCTCTTTTTTCTTTTTGTCTTCTTAGTAACATCACAAGTTCTATGTCTGAAGTACAATTTCTCTGGCCTTATGGATTATTTATTTCTGGTTTTACTTTCTTTTTGGATGTTTAAGGCCACATAGCCCAGATTAACCAAGGTTTTTGAGAAGTTGAGGATCTGGTCCTCAGGGGTCTCTCAGGGTTTATGGGAGGGGCAGGGGAGGGAGCCCCTTGCTCTTTTCATCTTTTCATTTACCAGTTCCATCCACTTGAGGAAAAAACAGGTCTTGCTAAACCAGGCTTCCCTTTTTGAAGCATGAGCAGACTTTCCTCTTTATAGACTGGACACTGGCTGAATTCCCATTAGTGGATATTCAAGACCGCCCTGAACAAGACTGGTGATCCACATTTGCAGGACTTTTCAAGAGACGCCCCCATGCATAGTTCCCTGGGACTTAGGTGACCTCTGAGGGCAAGGTAAAAAGTTGTCCCTTAGGTCCCTCAGCCAAATTGGTATGGGTGGTAAGTATGGTCTTTAAGCACCCAGAAGGGCTAAGTTGCACCAGCCTGATACATTGCACCTATATTAAAATTGTATACTTTACAAACAAACTGTATGTTATTTCCATGTCATATTTCTTGATTCACATTTTTCAACTTTAATTTTATAATGCTCTAAAAGATGCATACATACCCACCAACATATAGCAAAAATCCAAGGTCTGAATATAAATGGTAAGTTATTTCTAGAACCTGTCTTGGGATTCACAATATAAGAGCACAGTTGTTTTCAAATCACAAAGACTGTAAAATTAATGTTGCTCAGTTTTCCTTACAACTAGGTACTTAGTACTAGCATTCACAGACGAGGAATACCATTCATCTTTTGTTTTTCTGGGACAGTGTTACTTCACTTAGCATAAAATCTTCTAGTTCCATCCATTTACCTGCAAATTTCATTATGTCATCTTTCTTTACCATTGCATAGAACTTCATTGTGTAGATGTACCACATTTTCTCTATCCACTCGGTTAAGGGGCACTTGAGTTGGTTCCAGCTCTTCACTATTGTGAAGAGAGCTTCAATAAACATGGCTGTACCTGTATCTCTGCAGTAGGAAGAGTCTGGTGGATATATACCCAGAAGCGGTATGGCTGGGTCAGGTGGTAGGATCATTTTGAGTCTTTTAAGGGTTCTCCACACTGCTTTCCATAGTGGCTGTACGAGTTTACATTCTCACCAGTAGTGGATAAGTGTTCCCCTTTCCCCACACCCTCTCCAGCATTTGGTATCATTTGTTTTCTTATCCTAGCCAGCCTTATCAGAGTGAGATGATATCTTAAAGTGATTTTAATTTCCTTAATTATTAGCGATGTTGAATACTTTTTAAGATATTTTTCAGGGACTGGAGAGATGGCTCATCAGGTAAGAGCACTGACTGCTCTTGTAAAAGACCCAGGTTCGATCCCCAGCACCCACATAGCAGCAAAGAACCATCTTAACTCCAATTCCAGGGGAATCTGATGCCCTCTTCTCCCACTCTGTGGGTTTTCTCTTCACTTCCCTGATTGTTTCTTTTGCTGTATGGAAACTTTTGAGTTTAATAAGGTCCCACTTGGGGCTGGAGAGATGGCCTAGCGGTTAAGAGCACAGACTGCTCTTGCAGGGGACCCGGGTTCGATCCCCAGCACCCACATGGCAGCTAAGAACCGTCTGTAACTCCAATTCCAGGAGAACTCCAGTTCCAGAGGAATCTGAGACCCTCTTCTGACCTCCGTGGCATTGCACGACACAGGTGCATAAACCTACATGCAAACAGTACATTCATACATGAAAAAAAAAAAATAAGGTCCCACTTGTCAATTTTTGACCTTATTTCCTGTGCAACTGCTGATTTAGAAATTCTTTTCCTATGCCCATGTCTTGTAAGTTGCTACCAACTTTTTTTTCTGTCACCTTCAGAGTTTCCAGTTTCATACTGAGGTCTTCGATCCACTTGCAGTTGATTTTTGTAGAGGGTTAGAGGTAGTGGTTTAATTTTATTCTTCTACAAGTGGTGATCCAGTTTTGTCAACACCATTTGCTGAAGATGCTGTCTTTCCTCCATTGAGTCTTTTTGGCCCCCTTGTCAAATATGAGTTGGCTGAAATTGTATGTGCACAAGGTTGGATCTTCAGTTTTGTTCCATTGGTCTACAGTTCTGTTTTTGTGCCAGTACCAGTCTGTTTTTATGACTATAGCCCTGTAGTATAGTTTGAAGTCTGGTATAGAAATCCCCCCTGTATTGCTCTTTTCACTCAGGGTTGCTTTGGCTATTTGGAGTCTTTTGTTTTTCCATATGAATTTAAGGATATTTTTTCCAAGCCTACGAAGAATGTCTTGGGGATTTTAATTGGAATTTCATTGAATCTGTATATTAATTTGGGTAGAATGGACATTTTTACTATATTAATTTTTCCAATCCAGGAGCATGGGAGGTCTTTCCATCTTCTGACATCTTCTTCAATCTCCTTCTTCAGGAGTTTATAATTTTTGTTGTAGAGATCTTTGGTGTCTTTGGTTAGGTTCGTTTCTAGGTATTTTATTGTTTTTGAAGCTATTGTGATTGGGAAGGTCTCCTTGTATTCTTTCTTCAGTTGCTTGTTATTGATATAAAGAAAGGCTACTGATTTTTCTAGGTTAATTTTGTATCCCACCACTTTACTGAAACTCTTAATCGTTTCTAGGAGTTTTCTGGTGGAGTTTTTAGCACTCCTTAGGTACACTATCATATCACATCATCAGCAAAAAAGGATAGTTTGACTTCCTCTTCTCCAGTTAGTATTCCTTTAATTTCCTTTTCTTGCCTTATTGCCCTAGCCCCTTTTCAAGCACTATATTGAAGAGGAGTGGTGACAGGTGGTAGCCTTGTCAGATTCCTACCTTTATGGGGAATCCTTCTAATGTTTCTCCATTTACAATGATTCCAGTTGTAAGTTTCTTGTATATGGGTTTGATTGTGTTGAGGAATGATCCTTCCAGTCGAATTCCCTCTAGTACTTTAATCATGAAGTGATGCTGGATTTTCTCAAAAGCTTTTCCTGCATCAATTGTGATGATCATAATTTTTTGTCCTTCAGTCCATTTATGTGTTTTATGATATTTACTGATTTTTGTTTGTTGAATCATCCCTGCATCTCTGGTATGAATCCAACTTGATCATGATGGATTTCCTTTTTGATGTGGGTCTGTATACAGTTTGCAAGTATTTTGTTGAGAATTTTTGCATCTGAGTTCATTAATGAGATGGGTCTGTAGTTCTCTTTTTTTTGGTTGCATCCTTGCCTGGTTTTGGTATTAGAGTGATGCTGGCTTCATAGAAGGAATTTTGGAATTCCCTCTGCTTGTATCCTTCTGAACAGTTTGAGTAATAATGGTTGTAAGTCCTCTTTTTTTTTTTTTTTTTTTTTTTTTTTTTTTTGGTCTTTTCAAGACAGGGTCTCCCTGTAGCCCCAGCTGACCTGGAACTCACTCTGTAGACCAGGCTGGCCTTGAACTCACAAAGATCTGCCTGCCTCTGCCTCCCAAGTGCTAGGATCTTTAAATGTTTTATAGAATTCTTCTATGAAACCATCTGGGCCTGGGATTATTTCAGTTGGGAGGTCTCATTACATTTTCAATTTCTTCATATATTATGGGTCTGTTTAAGCTGTCAGTCTCTTTTTGGTTTAGCTTTGGTGATTCCCCAGATTGCAGATATTCTTCCATTTCTCTTAGGTTTTCAAATTTGGTAGGGTATAGGTTTTTGAAGTATTCCCATATGATCATCTGGATCTTTTCATTGTCTGTTGTGATATTTCCCCTTTCATCATGAATTCTATTGATTTGGAGTTGCCCTTTCTTCCTTTTGGTTAACAGGGCTAAAGGTCTATCTTGTTTATTCTTTCAAAGCACCAAATTTTAGATTCATTGATTTTTTTTTGTATTGTTTTCTTTGCTTCTATTTCATTGATTTCTGCTCTGATTTTTGTTATTTCTTCCTGTCTGTTGCATTTAGGGTTCATTTGTCATTGTCTTTCAAGTGTTTTTAGCTGCAGTGTTAGCTCTTTCTGTTTTTTTAATGTAGGCACCCAGGGCTATAAAATTCCCTCTTATGACTGCTTTTAAAGTGTTCCATGGGTTTTCTTGTGCTGTACTGTCATTGTTGTTTAGTTCCAGGAATGCTTTTATTTCTTTCTTTATTTCCATTCATTATTCAGGAGTATGTTGTTTAGTCTCCATGTGTTCCTGTAGGTAGCAGGGCTTTTCCTGGTGTTGATATTGAGCTTTATTGCACTGTGGTCTGATATAATGCATGAAATTATTTCAAGTTTTTGTATTTGGTGAAGTTTTTCTGTGTCCAAGTATGTGGTCCATTTTGGAGAATGTTCCATTGGGTGCTGAGTAGAAAGTATATTTTTAGGTGCTTGGGTGGAAATTTTGGAAGATGTCTGTGAGGTCCATTTGCTGTGTTGTATTGTTCAGTTCAGATGTCTCTCTGTTTATTCTTTGCTCGGGTGATCAGTTCAAAGGACTCAGTGGGGTATTGAAGTCCCCTACTATGAGTGGGCTGGAATTAATCTGTGCCTTGAGTTCCTGTAGAGTTGTGTTTATAAAGATCGGTCCAATGAAGTTTGGTGCATATATATTCATGATTGTGAAGTCTTCATGGTTAATTTTTATTTTGATAAGGATGTAATGGCCTTCTTTGTCTCTTCTGATTGCTTCTACGTTGTAATCTATTTTGTCTAATATTAAAATAGCAACTCCTGCTTTCTTTTTTATACCATTTGCTTGGAATAGTTTTTTCTATCCTTTCACTTTAAGTTGGTGCCTATCCTTGAGGGTGAGATGGGTTTCTTGTAGACAGCATATTGATGGATTCTGTTTCCTAATCCATTCTCCCAGCCTATGCCTTTTGATTGGGGAGTTTAGTCCACTAATATTTAAGGTTATAATTGAGAGATGTGTGTTGCTTCCTTTCACCTTATTATCCATTTGCATTTTTGGTCTAGGTTTCTACTTCTGTAGTTCTGCTTTTATTAATTTCTCTTTCAAGGTGTCTGGGGTAGTTGCTCCTCTCCTCTGTCTTTTGAATTGCTTTAAATATTTTTCTGAAGGGCTGGTTTTCTGGACATGTATTCTTTCATCTTGTTTAGGTCGTGGAAGATATTTCTCTTTTCTTCAATTATAATCAACATGTTGCTGGGTGTAGTAACCTGGGTTGGCATTTATAGTTGTTTAGCATGGGGAGTGCTTTGGCCCACATTCTTCTTGCTTTCATAGTTTGCATTGAAAAGTCAGCTGTAATTCTGATAGGCTTCCCCTTATATGTAACTTATTTTTCTCTTGTGGCTTTCAGAATGTTATATTTGTTTTGGGTATCTAACATTTTAACTATGATATGGCATGGGGAGTTTCTTTTCTGGTCTTGTCTACTTGGTTCTATGTGCTTCTTGTATTTGTATGGGTTTATCTTTTTTTACTTTGGGGAAATTTTCATCTATTATTCAGTTGAAGATCTGATCAACACCATTCTCTTGGGATTCTTTTCCTTCCTCTATCTCTAATGATGAAGAGGTTTGATCTTTTCATAGTGTCCCACATTTCCTGGTTTTTCGAGTCTTGTGTATTTTTTTTTCATAGTCTTTACTTGACATTTTTAGTTGTTGTGTTATCTTCTAGGTCTCATATTCTTTTTTTCTGCTTCTTCCATTCTGCTTCTGAGGCTTTTTCCCATTCTTTCCTTTTGATTGGATGAGTGTTCAATTTCCTTTTTCATTTCATCCTGTGATTTCTTTAGTATTTCCACATCCTTTTGGAGCTTCTCAATCTTTTCTTGTAGCTCCTTGTTTTGTTCATTGATTTCCTTTATCATTTCGGCATGGGATCTTTTCAGAGTTTCTACTTTCTTATGGAGTTTGTCATTTTCTCCCTCTAGCTCTTTTCAGAGTTTGTCATTTTCTCCTTTTAGTTCTTTCTGAAGTTTGTCATTGTCTCCCTCTAGGTCTTTTCTGAGTTTTTCATTCTCTCCCCTTAGTTCTATGATTTCTTTGAACATATCTGTGATTGTTATTCTACGATCTTGTCCTGGGCTACCTCTAGGGAGATCCCATTGTAGGAGTCCTCGACAAGCTCCATAGATTTGGGCGTGGAATTATTCTGCGCTTTTCCCATATTGCTCTTTTCTAGTACTCTCGGCATGTGGTTTGCCTTTTGCCTGTATTCTGATGTGAATCTTTAATGCCTCTTCACCATGTTGAAGAATTGCTTTCCTTGATTCATTCAGGTACCTTCATTGTATTCTCCTTATTTATGGAGTGTTGACTTGTCTAGGTTTCAGGCTTTCAATTTTGGTTATGTATTGGAAGGTATAGTTCACACTTCCCTTTCTGTTCTGCAAAAATTGGGTGGGTAACAACCCAGATGACACTTTCTGAGCACTGTACTCCTTCTGCTGCCAGCCAGTTCCTTTAGGTTGGCTAAGGGGCTTACTGGAAACTCCTTCCAGAATTCTAAGAATTCCAGTTGGTGGGAAGGGAGGGTTTGCTTGCTTAGCCCATGCACCAGTACCCTGTGTATCAGCTGGTCTGGTGGGCACTAGAAGCCTCTATGCAAGTCAGGCTGGAGATTCAAACCTCAACTTGCAAAATCCTCCTGGCTGTCACATGCAGCCTGCAGCCAGCACCTCAGCTGCTCTGGTGGGCACCAGCAGCCTCCCATTTTGAGTTTTTAAAGAATTCTCCAAACTACTTTCCATAGTGGTTGTACAATTTTACATTCCCACCAGCAATGGATGAGTGTTCCCCTTTCCCACAACCTCTCCAGCATTTCGTGTCTTTTGTTTTCTTGATCTTAGCCAGTCTTTTTTTTTAACATTTTTGATTGATCCTTTGTGCATTTCATATATCATTTTCCAATTCAGATCAGGCATATTTCCCTTTCCCTTCCCCTCCACCCCCACCCCATCCCAGATCATGCATTCTGCCATAACTGTCCTGTATCTTTCTCTCAGTTCTTTTTTTTTTTTTTCATTTTTTAGCTATAAGTGACAATCCATGAGTACAAGCATCCTTCATGTAAAACCAATTTTCAGGCTGTTGTGCCCAAAC
>VZQC01006518.1:855291-884253 GCA_009823505.1 Rhizomys pruinosus
TTAATTTCATTCTTCTACAAGTGGTGATCCAGTTTTGCCAACACCACTTGCTGAAGATGCTGTCTTTCCTCCATTGTGTCTTCTTGGCCCCCTTGTCAAATATGAGGTGGCTGAAATTGTATGAGCTCAGGTTTGGATCTTCAGTTTTATTCCATTGGTCAACTGGTCTGTTTTTGTGCCAGTACCAGTCTGTTTTTATGACTATAGCCCTGTAGTATAGTTTGATGTCTGGTATATCGATCCGATCTTAGCCAGTCTTATAGGAGTGAGATGGTATCTGAGAGTGGTTTTAATTTGCATTCCCTTAATTATTAATGATGTAGAAGACTTTCTAAGATGTTGGTCAGTCATCTTTAATTCCTTACTGGTGAAGTCTCTGTTCAGCTCTTTACTCCAATTTTTGAGTAGGTCATTTGTTTTTGTACTTCTTTTTTGTGAGTAGTCTATATATTCTGAACATTAATACTCTGTCAGATGTATCACTGGTGAAGATTTCTTCCCACTCTGTGGGTTTTCTCTTCACTTCCCTGATTGTTTCTTTTGCTGTTCAGAAGCTTTTGAGTTTGATGAGGTTCCACTTGTCAGCTGTTGATATTATTTCCTGTGTAGCTGCTCTTTGATTTAGAAAGTCTTTTCTTTTCTTTTTTTAGAAAGTCTTTTCTTATGGTTATGTCTTATAAGTTGCTACCAAATTTTTCTTCTATCACCTTCAGAGTTTCCAGTTTCACGTTTAGGTCTTAGATCCACTTGGAGTTTATTTTTGTACTGGGTGAAAGATAGGGGTTTAATTTTGTTCTACAGATGGTGATCCAGTTTTGCCAGCAACATTTGATGAAGATGCAGTCTTTCCCCCAATGAGCTTTTTTGGCCCTTTTATCAAATATGAGCTGGCTGAAATTGTATGAGCTCAAGTTTGGATCTTCAGTTATGTTCCATTGGTCAACAGGTCTGTTTTGTGCCAGTACCAGGCTTTCTTTATGACTATACCCTTGTAATATAGCTTGAAGTCTGTTAGGGCAATCCTCCCCCCATATTGCATTTTCCACTCAGGGTTGCTTTAGCTATTCGGGGTCTTTTGTTTTTCCATATGAATTTAAGGATTTTTTTCCAAGTCTGTGAAGTAACTTATAGGTATTTTGATTGGTATTGTTTTGAATCTGCATATCAATTTGGGTAAAATGGACATTTTTACTATATTAATTTTTCCAGTCCATGAGCATGAGAGGTCTTTCCATCTTTTGATGTCATTTTCAATCTCTTTTTTCAGGGGTTTAAAATTTTTGTTGTAGAGATCTTTGGTATCTTTGGTTAGGTTTGTTTCCAGGTTTATTTTTTTTTTGCTTTGTTTTTGAGTCTATCATGAGTGGGAAGGTCTTCTTATATTCCTTCTCTGCTTGTTTATTGTTGGTGCTTTCTAGGTTAATTTTGTATCCCACCACTTTACTGAAACTGTTAATCATTTCTAGAAGTTTCTGGTGGCATTTTTATCATCCCTTAGGTAAACTATCATATCATCTGCAAAAAGGGATAGTTTAACTTCCTCTTTTCCAATTAGTACTCATTTAATTTCCTTCTCTTTTCTTATTGCCCTAGCAAGCATTTCAAGCACTGTGTTAAAGAGGAGTGGCGTAAGGGGAAGCCTTGCTGGGTTCCTGCCTTTAAGGGAAATGGTTCCAATTTTTCTCCATTTAGGATGATGTTGTCAGTGGGTTTGCTATATATGGCTTTGGTCATGTTGAGGAATGTTCCCTTCAGTCCAATTCCCTCTAGAACTTTAAACCATAAAGGGATGCTGGATCTTGTCAAAGGCTTTTTTCTGCATTAACTGAGATGTTCATATAGTTTTTGTCTTTCAGTCCATTTATGTGTTCATAAACACATAAATTTATTGATTTATGTATGTTCCTGCATCTCTGGTATGAATCCAACTTGGTCATGATAAATGATGTTTTTTGATGTGGGTCTGTATGCAATTTGCAAGTGTTTTGTTGAGAATTTTTGCATCTATGTTCATTAATGAGTAGCTTTCTTTTTTGGTTGTATCTTTGCGTGATTTGGGTATTAGAGCGATGCTGGCTTCATAGAAGAAATTTGGGAGAATTCCCTCTGTATCCTTCTGAACAGTTTGAGTACTAATGGTTGTAGGACCTCTTGTTTTTTTATTTTTAAAAAAAATTTTTTTATTAATTTTATTTATTTCTGTATGTGTATGAATGTACTGTCTGCATGCAGTTCTCCTGGAATTGGAGTTACGGATGGTTCTCAGCCGCCATGTGGGTGCTGGGGATCGAACCCGGGTCCTCTGTAAGAGCGGTCAGCACTCAACCGCTAGGCCATCTCTCCAGCCCTGTGGGACCTCTTTAAATGTTTTATATAATTCCGCTGTGAAACCAGCTGGGCCCTGGCTTTTTTTTTAGTTGGGTTTTTTAATTACATCTTCAATTTCCTCAAATATTATGGGTCTGTTTAAACTGCCAATCTCTTCTTGGTTAAGCTTTATTGGTTCCCAGGATTTCAGATATTCATCCATTTCTCTTAGGTTTTCAAACGTTGTTGAGTATAGGTTTTTGAAGTATTCTCGTATGATTGTCTGGATCTTTTCTTTGTTGTGATGTTTCTCCTTTCATCACAAATACTATTGGTTTGGAGTTGCTCTTTCTTTTGGTTAACTGGGCTAGAGGTCTGTCTATTTTGTTTATCTTTTTAAAGAACCAGATTTTGGATTCATTGATTCTATTTATTGTTTTCTTTGTTTCTATTTCATTGATTTCTGCTCAGATTTTTGTTATTTCTTCCTGTCTGTTGCGTTTAGGGTTCATTTGTTATTGTCTCTCAAGCGTTTTCAGCTGGACAAAAATTAAATTTACTTTTGGCATGCTTCTTAAACTTTTTTTTCTTTTATTTGTTTATATTTAAGGGATTCTGCAATATATTAACACAGTTGTTTTCAGATAACATTGATGTTACTCAGTTTGCCTTACTTCTTAAACTTTTTTTTTGTCTTTTCAAGACAGGGTCTCCCTGTGGCCCCAGCTGCCCTGGAACTCCCTCTGTAGACCAGGCTGGCCTTGAACTCACAAAGATCCGCCTGCCTCTGCCTCCCAATTGCTAGGATTAAAGGCGTGCACCACCACGCCTGGCTACTTCTTAAACTTTTTTAAAGGCCTAATTTGGACCCAGGTTCCTAAGTTCCTATAGGCAAAAATCTAAACTGGTTATCTAAATATTTTATTTCTTATCTCCTAGACTGATTTCGGTATCCAAATTAAACTGTTTTAGAGTGATGTTGTTTGTTTATCGTTATTCTGACCTCAGTTTTCTTTTAAGTTGTTTTCCAGACCTCTGAAGACCTGAGTTTTTTGACCCTTAGAGGTTCACTAACAGATTTTTTTTTCTTTCCTCCTGCTTAACCAGGCTTCTGACAGCTGTGCCACCATCCCTCTGACCAGCGACCAATTTAAAAAACCCTAGATTCATTTATAATCTGGCACTTGGACAGTGGCCCATGATTCCCCTGGATACCTCTAAACTGCAATTTCTTCCCTCCAATGAAATAGCCTAAAATATTTTTGGTATAGTCCATTGCTAGATTGTCTTGGTTTTGTACTGCCTTGGTAGGACTAAATGTCTCCTGACACCCCATTCTTTAGCTTTCCCCTTGGTGAAACTGTCTCTTTAGTTATGGATAGCCTTCAGTAAAAATTGGATATATAATTCTGTTTTCCATCACTTGTTAAAATATTTCAATAAGTTCATAGTTTAGAACTAAAGGTGTAAGAGCATCAATGACAGCATAAGAAAACTGTATTAGCCAGCTCAGCCTTGGGAATGCATTTGGGGTTGTATGCTTTAAATGACGTCTCTGAATGTTTTTTTTTCTCCAAATGAAAACATTCATGTCTGACAACAATGTATGTGAGTCTGTCCAATACAAACACTAGGATAAAAATCTCTTGTATAAATGTGTAAATAAATATGTGTATGAATGTGGATGAAACTGCTATCAACTCTGTAGTGTAGTTACAGCATATTAGGAATCTATCAGACCATTAATAGACAGTGTATGGTGTTTTCTCCAATATGTATATGAGAGTATATATAAAGTACTGTTCACTTTTAAGACTTCTATAACGTGGTTATAGTATATATATGATATTGTGTTCCACAGCTGGAGATTCTAAGTACTATGGAACCTGTAGACAATCTATAAAAATTAAATTTACAACCAAAATTCTAAGTCCATCCCTTTTCAAGTACAACACACCTTGTTACAGCCTCAGGTGATACAGACATATATAAATATTGAGTTACCTATGCACACTAAAAAATGTTTTATATATCTGTTATACTTTGCACATGTTACTTTTAATATTTTTAAGAAAAATTAGGTTTCACTTCCGGGGACCACATGAGAACAGTCCAAATGAAACCAATTCTGATGAGCTTGATTTAAGTATTTCCTGTCTGCTGTAGGTATGTGATAATGCCACCCCCCTTTTCCTTCTCAAATCTATAATTCAAAATCTAGGGACAAGTAATATGGCCTTCATTTGAGATAGTCCTAAAAGGTATTGTATTTAGCCTCTTTCTTATCTTGGGTTTGTTTCCTGGGCTATGTTAAAGAACAAATCGTATGTTTTACTGGATAGGTTTGATGTTAACTTGACACACCTGGGCTAAAAAACCTAAAAAATTGCCTTCATTGGACTGGCCTGAGCCCATTGTGGGCAATGCCATCCTTGGCCAGATATTTCTATACTGTATACAATAGACTGATCATGAGCCAGCAACACAAGCCAGGAAGCAGAGTCCTTTCCTAGCCTTTGCTGCAGTTACTACCTTCAGGCTCCTGCCACAGCAATTAAGAATTTATTTAAAATGCTTAAGTCAATGTTCAAGCTTTATTTACATGTTATATAGGAAATAAAATACCAAATTCATACAACAGACCCTCTTAGAGGTTTAACAACCATATTTAAAGCTCCAATCTGATTTGAAGGGAAAATCTTTTGGCCCTTAGCATCAAAGGGCAACTTAAGTCCTAGGGTCCTACATGAGCACCTCTCTACATGTCCTATGGAAGTGAGTCACCAGTCATGGTAATTCACTAGAGAGGACTTCTTCCAGCCAGTGTCCAGTCACAGGAGGAAAGTCAATATAGAGGAGAAGCTCCTCACACTTCAAAGGGAAGCTCTGGTCAAGCAAGACCTGACTTTGTCCTCACGTAGATGGAACTGGTAAAAAGAGCCAGGCACAAGGCCTGAATGACCCCTAAGGAGCAGAACCTCAACTGACCTTAAAACCAAAAATAATTTAATTTATTTGGGCTAACTGTATGGTTTTAAGCACTCCAAAAGGAAACTATAATAAAAATAAAATAAATAACTTATATGTTACTACCAGAGAGATAGATGAGAGATCCACTGTGCCATTCTAGAAAATAACTCAGAAATAGGTCAAGGTTAAGCTGACTCTCATTCTGGAGCCTTGCTTATTAAAACTAATTTTTTTCCAATTCCTTAGAATGGAGTACTAATAGAGTAAAGGTCCTCTCTTCCTCCAGAGACTCTATAGACAGGTATCTGTCTAATGACTAATGCACTCACTAGGCCCCTTGTTGGTACTGTGAAGTCCGTGCACTGCTATACTCACATAAGACTTAACCAGTTTGTCTTTTCAGTTGCAGAGAAACTGTACACTAACTACTGGCTGCTATCGATCTGGACCAAAAATACCAGGCACCCAGAGCAGCCAAGATGGGAGATTGGATTCTAACCTTCTAGCCTGACACCTGTTCCCCCCAAGAGTTAGTTCCCCCTCAGCTCTGAAGCAGATATAGAAGAGTGAACAATGCCCAACTCCTTTATCATAATCAAAAGGCTGAAATGTTAGGTCTAGGTTTCCCAGAATTCCAAGTGACACACAGGTGTCCACTTCCTCCAGAGGCTGTCAATCTTATGACCTCTTCCTCTAACCTGGGTTCCCACCCAGAGCCTATATAGGAGTGTACCTCACTCACCATCTTGCTTGCTGACTGCCCCACCAGGTGCCCACAGATGCTATGCCCTAATTAATTTTGTAAAGGAAAGCATCTCTGCAGTCCAGCTCATGGTCCTTTGGACTCATTATCAACACATGAATACAGATGAGTCAATGATTTGACTCATGATCCTAACTCAAGTGGGGAATGTTGGGAACAGATCAGAAGGAGTTAATCAGAAGGAAGAAGTTAACTATAAAACAAGTTAGTTAAAGCAAGCCTCTGAAGTAAGTTTGGTTCCCATGGTTACTCCCTCCCACCTTGAGCACAACTGCTCCCAGGACCACCCCTCCTGTTCTGACCACAATGCCAAGAGCACATTTCCTGATACTCTGCCCCTGACTCCCAGTTTCCAGAGCTGGTTCAGGTCAAGATGAACTTTCTCAGTTCTGGGTGGGGGTACATCCCACTCCATAAGGGGCACATTCCACATTCCTCCCCAAGGGGCTTCACGCTTCTGCCCACAACCGATCAGCTTAAAGGCCACCACTTCTTGCTTTGTATTTCACTAACAATCACCAATGCTCCCCTGGTTTGTGGGGGGGGGGTGTCTCTAAAAACTCACTGTAACTGACAGGGTCAGGGTCACAGTCATCCCTGTGTGGAGTGGGATGCATCCCTGGTGCACCAGTTTTCTCAGTTGGTTTCTGGTGCACCAGCAAATTAAATAAATTTTGTATCAAAGATTGAATCCTGGGCTTGATAGTTTTGCTGTGTGATTTTCAAACCTAATGAAAGACACATGTAATGGACATTGTGTTGCAAATCCGAATCACTTAGGATTTTATCAGAAGAGTGGTGAGGAAATCTTAAGTTTTACTTTGTGTTTGCCCAAGTCTTAGGCATTTGTTCTTCTTTTGAGAGCTCTCTGTTCAGTTCCATAAAGCATTTTTCAATTTCTTTTATTTTTTGAAGATTTCATACATAAGTCCTGTTTTGCACTTTTCCCCACCAATTGCTCCCACAGCTCCATCCTCCAACCTCTCAGTTTCTTCTCCTCTTTGTTATTGTTACATGTACATAAATATTTGTATACATACATGTACACATACAGAAAAACCTGAGTACACTTACTGGTGTTCATGTGCACATGGTTTTAGGGATGATCATGTGGGATTAGATAACCTATCAGGGAGCTTGTCCCTGGAGAACAATGATTATCTCTCCCTCAACATCCATTGATTGTTGGTAGCTCTTCATCTTGAGAGAGGGCCCTGAGACACTTCACACATCCACAATGGCATGTAAACTGGCATTGTCATTATATAGGTCTTTAGGAAACCTATATTGTGGAGATTTCATTGGGTGTGCCGTCTTCATTGTGTCTGGAATACACTTTCTAGGTGTATATCCTGTTTTTAATTTATTACTTTTATGTTAATGCCATAGAATACCATGACCAAGGCAAGTTGCGAATTGAAGAGTTCATTCGGCTTACAAGTGCAGAAGGTTAAGGGCCATTATAGTGGGAAGGCATGGCAGCACTCGCAGGTCTGGCAGACAGAACAGGAAGCTGAGAGGTCACATCTCCAAAAGCAAACAGTAAGTAGAGAGTGGGGTTGAAGAGCACGGTTAAGAGCACTGGCAGTTCTTTCAGAAGATCCAGGTTAGAATTCCAGCACCCACATGGTAGAAAACAACCATCTGCAAATCCAGTTCCAGAGTATCTGACTACATGGACATGGCAGAACATGGGTGCACTTATACACATGCAGGCAATACACTGATACACATTAAAAAATTAAAAAGAATGAAAGAAGCAGAACATGAAACCCCAAGGGGAACAAGAATAAAAAACACACAAAGCCTGCCTTCAATAACATACCTCCTCCAGCAAGGCCAAAACTCCTAAATCTCTGCAACAACACCACCAACTGGGAACCAAGTGTTCATTTATATATTCATGCTTATTGGCAACTTTCATCATTCAAACCAATGCAATTAGGTCCGGTTCCTCGATGTCTGGGTTTGTTTTGAGTCCTTTGTATATTCTAGACCTTAAACCGACATCACATGTAGAGCAGGTAAAGATTTCCCACGTTTTGGATGCCTCTGCATTTGATCGATACTGTGTTTTGCTGTACAGGAGGCCTCTAGTTTCAGGATGTCCCATCTGTCAACCACCAGTCTTAATGCCCTGGACAGCTGTTGTCCTAGGCATACAGTCTTTACTGCAGCCTACAAGTTGAGGAATATTCCATACTTTCTCCTCTGGCAGATTCGGGCCAGTAGGTCTTATGGAAAGGTTCTTGATCCACTTGAAGCTGAGTTTTCTGCATAGAGGAGCTGGTGTGCCTTTGTTCTTCTCATGTACCCATCCAGTTTGTGCACTCTGACTTGTTGATGATTATGCCTTTTCTCAAATGTGTGTTTTTTGCTCTTTGTAAAAATAGGGTGGATGAGGGGAATGGAATCCATTATGGGCCCAAATTTTATTCCATTGATCAATGTGTCCTGTTTTTTCTAGGACAATGCTATTTTTATTACTATGGCTCTATAGCATAACTTGAAATCAGTAATGGTGATAACTTCAGCAGTATTTTTTTTTGTCTTTTTGAGACAGAGTCTCCCTGTAGCTCCAGCTATCCTGGAACTCACTCTGCAGACCAGGTTGCCCTTGAACTCACAGAGATCCACCTGCCTCTGCCTCCTAAGTGCTAAGATTAAAGGTGTGTGTCACCACGCCAGGCTATCAGCAGTATATTATCACTTGGGATTATCTGGCTATTTGGAGTCTTTTTCTCCCACATACATTTGAATGTTTTCACTTTCTGCAAAGAATGGATTTGGATATTTTGATGGGGATTGCACTAAATATACAGATTTCTTTTAGTAGGGTGCTCATTTTCACAATATTAACCTACCAATCCATGAACATAGGACATCTTTCCATCTTCTGGTGTCTTCCTCCGTTTCTTCTTTCTGTTTTTGAAATTTATACAGGTCTTTCAATTATACTGGCTTAAGTTTATTCTAACATGTTTACTTTTCTGTGACTCTTGAAAATGGGATGATTCACCTGATTTTGTTCTCAGTATGCATGTCAGGGGCATAGAGGAAGGCTGATAATTTTGTGAGTTAATTTTGTACCCTGACACTTTGCTCAAAGTGTTTTTCTGATGTCAGGATTTCCTGGTGGTCCTTATAGTCTGCTGTGTATAAAATCATATCATCTACAAATAGACACATTCACAGCATCTTTTCCTATTTGTATCCCTTATATCTCTGCTGCCTTATTGTTTTGAATGACACTACAAACGCTATATTGAACAGGTATGGAGAATGAACATCTTTGACTTGTTCTACATTTTAGTAGAAATACTCAAGTTTTTCCTCCATTGAGACAATCTTGGTTAGAAGCTCGTTGTATGTTGCCTTTGTTAGGAAGAAGTATGTTCCCTGTGTTACTACTCTCTCTGGGAATTTTATGTTATTTGTAGTTAATGGGCTCAAGTACTTGTAAATTATTACAGATGAGTCTTAGTGGGCTCAGTGGAACACCCCTGGATCACCTGAGCCCAAGAATTACAGACCATCCTGAGCAACACAGCAAACACCTAGTCTTTCTAATAGTTCAATTAAAAAACACCCTGCTATGAAAAAAGCCAGACACAAAGGAACATGTGTTCTATGACGCCAATTAAATGAAGCTCATGAATATACAAATTGATGTGTGCTGAGATTTCAATCTCGGGGTAGAATTAACTGTGAGGGTATTCAAAAGTATTTGTGGATGATGGAACTAGCTCACAACCAATTCAACTGGTGATCACATGGGTGCACATATTTATGCAAATCAACTTGTCATCCAGTGGTGTAGTGTAGAATCTGTACTTTCAGCTACTCAGAAGGTGAGGGATTACTTGATGCCAGAAGTCTGAAATAACTCTGGTAAACAAAGCCCCCAGCACAAAAGAAAATCAAATTGTAATTCAGTGGTACAATACTTGTCTGTATTTGTAAGTCCCTAAATTCCATAATAAGCACTCTATTTCTCTCTCTCATCTTCTCTCTCTCCTCTCTTTTGCACACAGACATACACACACACACACACACATGCACACACACATACACTTACACACATATACCACACACATAAATCTGATTCCACATTTCAGATCTGTATGCATGTCCATGTTTTCTATGTCAATTTTCAAAGACCAAATAAGGTGTGTCTAATTCAGTTCATTGAGTACAACACACTATTAGTTGTATTCCATTGCTGGATAGTAATAACCACATTTTTAGTCTTTTAAGAGTTCTCCACACTGCTTTAGAGTGTTTGTACGAGTTTGCAATCCCACCATCAGTGAATGAGCATTTCCCTTTCCCCACAACCTCTCCAGCATTTGTTATCATTAGTTTTCTTGATCATAGCCAGTCTTATTGGTGTAAACTGAAACCTTAAAGTGGTTTTAATTTGCATTTCCTTAATTACTAACAATGTTGAACATTTTTTAAGATGTTTCTTAGCCATCTTAACTTCTTCTTCTGAGAAGTCTCTTCAGATCTTTAGCCTGTCTTTTAATTGGGTCATTTGTTTTCATGGTCCTTTGTGGGGGGTTTTGAGTAATTTATATGCTCTGGATGTTAAACTTCTGTCAGATGTTCACTGGGTCAGATGAGAAATACCTGGCCTTCTTTAGAAAAGAGACTCCAGGAGGCTGAAGAGATGGCTCAGCGGTTAAGAGCACAGACTGCTCTTGCAGAGGACCCGGGTTCCATCCCCAGCACCCACATGGCGGCTGAGAACCATCTTTAACTCCAGTTCCAGGGGAATCCAATGCCCTCTTCTGACCTCCGTGGCATTGCACAACACGGGTGCACAAACCTACATGCAGACAGTACATTCATACACATACAAGAATAAATAAAAATTAAAAAAAGAGACTCCAGATAGGCTAACTAGAGCTCAGGGGAGGAGCTGGCACTGAGGAGTGAGCAGGGAGAGTAATTTGGCACAATGGACTCTAGCAGGAATGACAGAAGGTGTGAACTCTTTTGGGGGAGAGGGAGAGAGAGGGTTCCAAGGGAGAAACAGATATAATGGTGATTAATACTGACTGAAAAATTATGTATGAAACACATAAAAATGTCAATAAAAAATAAATAATCACAGATTTAGAAGATTCCTATACCCCACCATTTAAGCAATGGATAGCTTTCCCTGACACACTTATAATATCTCTGATTTTTCACATCCTCCACCTCAGTCCAGTCCATTGAGGACGATGCTTTTAGAATCGCTGATCTAAGAACCCACACTTCTTTCCTCTGGCTATTGAAATAGTGCTTCAAATGTCACCTGGATCCTAGCTGCCTTTGTCTTGCAGAGCCATGCTGCCCATGTCGAGTCACAGCCTTCCAAGTCACTCCTTCTAGTCCCTTGGCCCAGATCTGTGAAGACTCCATCTTCAGAGAAAAACAAGAATATAAGTATTTACTGAGGCTACTGGAGATGCTGCTACAGGAGAAATAAAAGAGCAGTGACACAGTCAGCCCAAGGGAAAAAATATTCCAAAACCTCATGTATTCATCAGCATGGAATTCACTCCCTCCTCCATGGTGCACTTGAATACAGCATCCCAATAGAGTGATGATATCATGTCCACATAAACTTTCAAAAGCTTTCTGAATGCCATAGCCCCCTCGGGGTGGAGAGATGGCTCTAAGGACCATTGAAAAGGGTACAGTGGTGCATGGCTGTGTTCCCAAAACTCAGGAGGCAGAAACAGGAGGATTGCTACAACTTTGAAGCCAGTCTGTTCTACATGGTAACTTCAAGGATACATATGACATCTTCTCCCATAAAAACTTAACCATTAAGTGTCTAATCCATTCTTCTCACCCGCTTCCAACTTGTCCCCTGCCATGGACCCAGGTAGGATTCAATTCCGCTTCCTCAGATCTCTGGACTAGTTTTCTAACACACACTAGATACACTCCATAGCTACTGATCTGTCTGACACAGAACATCCCTTCTACTAACCTGACCAACCTACCTACCACCCTGTCCCACTATACACCCAGACCAGTCTACTAACCTGCAAGAACCTGAAACATACACCAATTTCATTTCCAAGAACAGAAAGGAAGCAAGCTACACAAACATAAACAGAACCAAAATTAAATTAAAATAAAGCATAGAAGTTCCTACTGGACACGTAACCAAAAAAAAAAAAAAAAACAAAAAAAAACATCCTGTTCCCAGACAGCAATGCAAAAACATAAATAACATGAACAACAAAGATAATATGTCTCAAAAAAAACCCACTAATCCTACGGAAGTGAACTACAATGAGAACCACCCTGATGAACCCCAGGATGCAGAATTTAAAGAGACACCATAAATGGATGGATCAAATGAATGTAAAGAAAACACAGCGAATACAATTCAAAGAGGAAAGAGACATCCAACTTGTGATGGCAGCTCAGCAGTAATAACCTTCGAAGGCTAAATAAAATAGGATATCAAAGGAACAATTCATTGACTTTGAACAAAGCTGAATTCACCAAAAGACGATTGACATACAGTGAGAAGAAAGCCCAGATGGAAATTATCATGTAATTAGAAAAACTCAAGAACCCAATTGGAAACAAAAGCAGAAAGCTCTCACAAGCAGAATATAATAAACAAGAAAAACAGAATATAAAAAGACTTGGTGACAAAGTCTAGAGGAGTTCTGCACTCCTCAGTGTAAACGACATTGCAATTAAATTTAAAAAAAAATGAGAATGTAATAATCAAGAATGTTGGGACAAACATGAAACACCAAATCGATATAAATCTGTCAGGCAATATCAGAAATTTTGAAGAATCTTCAGGCCAAATGGCATTGAGCAACTCTTCAAACAAGGATTATGGAGAAAAACTTCCCTAAATTAAAAAGACACAATCTATAGAGATAAAGAAGCACATAGAACACACAATTAGGATGCATCAGACACAGAAATTTCCCCATGGCACATCACTGGCATGTAAAAGCATTAAGCACACAAAACAGAGAGGCTTACTGAAAGCTGCTAGAAAAAACAAGCTACAGATAACAAGAAAAACCATCAGCAATGACAGCTGACTTTCTCAAATGAAACTAATGAAAGTCAGAAGAAACCTTGAAACCTGTTGGATCCAGGTCAGAAAGACGTAGTCACAAAGGTAAAGGGTTGGGGCTGGAGAGATGGCCTAGCGCGTAAGAGCGCCGACCGCTCTTACAGAGGACACAGTTGGTTCGATCCCCAGCACCCAACTGGCGGCTGAGAAGCCATCTGAAACTCCATTCCAGAAGAACTCCTCTGTTCCAGGGGAAATGCAGAGACCACTTCTTCTGACCTCTACAGCACAGCTTGCCAATCGAACAGGGCCACAAACTGCATGCAGACATGTACATTCAATACACATACAGAACTAAATAAAATTAAGATTAAAAAAAAAAAAAAGGAAAGGGTTAACCATGCAGGAGCAACTCTCTAGTTGAAGCAAGCCTGGTTCCCATGACTACCTTAGCCACAAGAATACAGTCCAACCCTGAGCTCCTAGTTCCCACAGCTACCTGAGGTCAGAATGAACTTTTCCAGCCCTGAAGGAGTGCTTCCTACCCCCTAAGAAGCTCATTACTCTCCAAGGGGCTTCACGCTGCTAAACACAACCAATCGGCTTAAAGACCACCATTGTTTGCATTGTGTTTCTATAGCCTTGCAATTGTGTATGTATGATGTCACCTCTAGTTTGTGGTTTTTGTCTTTAAAAGGTCTCTGTAACAGACTGTTGGGGTCACACCCATCCCTGCGTGGAGTGGGTTGCATCCCTGACACATCAATAACTGGCTTTTCTGATGTGTCAGTTTTCGTTTTTTGTTTTTTTTTTTTTTTTTTTTTGGTCTTTTTGAGACAGGTCTTCCTGTAGCCCCGGCTGTCCTGGAACCCACTCTGTAGACCAGGCTGGCCTTGAACTCACAAAGATCTGCCTGCCTCTGCCTCCTGAGTGCTAGGATTAAAGGCATGCACCACCACACCTGGCATGTCAGTTTTCTTAGTTGGGTTCTGGTACACTAGCAAATTAAATAAATTTTGTATTAATCTGCAGCCTCTCATTGGTTTCTTTTGTGAGTGTGGCAGTTTGAGTCCAACAAACCAAAGTATTCACAGTCCTAAGTGATCATGGATGCCAGCCCCATATGCTTTCCCCAGAAAAACTATCTATTGTGGTCCAAGGGGAATGGAAATTTTTTTCATGACACAAATGAGCTAAACAAATTCATCCACACCTAACTAGCACAACAGAGAATATTCAAAGCAATATAAGAGACTGGAAAAAAAGGAATGCCTGTACCCAAAAGGGTAGAGAAAGAAAACAAAGACAGGCATAATAACAGAAACATGAAATAGGGCCACGAACACAAAGAAATTAAAATGACAGTATCATAAATACATCTTTCAATAATAACACTAAATGTCACTGGCCTCAAATCCCCTGTCAAAAGACAAAGGTGGTGAAATGAATCAAGAAAGAAAGTTCATCTTTTTGTTGTCTTCAAGAAACTCATCTCACTTTCAAGGATAGACACTACTTTACGGTTAAATGACAGGAAAAAAAAAATTCCAAGCAAGTGGCTCTAAGAAGCAAGTAGGTGTTGCAATTTAAATATCTGGCAAACTAGACTTCAAATTAAACAAAGTTAGAAGAGATAAAGAGGGTTTATTTTCTAATGAAGTGAACAATTGATCAAGAAGATATTACAGTTATGAACATATATGCACCGAACTCTGGAGCAGCCAAATTCATAAAAACAGTACTCCAAGACTATAAAACACGGACTAACCCCAACTCAGCAGCACTACCTGACTTTAATTCCCCACTATTTTCAATAGACAGGTGAACTGGACAAAAAATAAACAGAGAGACATCTGAATTAAATGGCATCTTAGAGAAAATGGACCTAACAGACATCTACAGAATATTGCACCCAAGCACCAAAGGATATACTTTCTACTCAGCAGCCCATGCAAGTTTTTCTAAAATTGACTCATTCTGAGACACAAAACAAAACAAATACAAACACTTGAAATAATTACATGCATTTTGACAGACAAGAGTGCAATGAAGCTTATAATATCAACTAAAGAAGCTCCAGTAACTACAGAAACTCATGGAGATTAAACAACACACTCCTGAATGATAAAAAGTCAAAGTAGAAATTAAGAAATAAAAGTATTCCTAGAACTAAATGAAAACAAGAATACAACACACACACACACACACACATGCACACACCACAAATAAAATTCTGGGACACATTAAAGCAGTCCTAAGAGAGAAGTTTGTAGCTCTCACTGCCTACGTTTAAAAATTCAGAAAGAGCACGTGTAAAAGAGTTAACAGTATAACTCAAGACTCTGAGAAAGCAAAAACAAACCAACTTCTAACCTAGTAGGCAAGAAGAAATAACAAAAATCAGGGTAAAAATGAATGGAACAAAAGAAACAAAGAAAACAATACAAAAATTCAAGGAATCTAAGACCTGGATTTTGAAAGGTTAAATGAGATAAACAGATACTTAAAGAGGAAGCACCTCTTAGGCGTGAGAAAACCTTTAGTATCAAAAGTCCATCCTTTTCAGAGGACTGTGGAGTTATGAATTCTCTTCCTGGATGAATGACAAAGGCTTGAAAGAAGCCTCTCAAAGAGTTGGCAGAGGGCCAACTTGGTATGATTGTGCTTGAATGCTTGGGTTTGGTAGAAGCTTGCAGAGTTTGGCTAAGACTCTGCCCTTGATTGTTTATACTTGGAATGTAAACACAGGAATTGTTAGGCATATTATTGCTGAAACCCAGTGTCACTACGTTCCCTGTTTACTTTTATGGCGAGGCCTACTGAACCTTTAATTCTGTTTCTCTCCTAAAGTCTTCCTCACATCTAGCACGTATACATTGTGTGGCTTTCTGTAATTGTCCTGGGGTAACCTCTGCAAGCTGTGAGAGATATAAAAGCTTAAGATTCAGAAATAAGGGCTGGAGAGATGGCCTAGTGGGTTAAGAGCGCCAACCGCTCTTGCAGAGGACCTGGGTTCGATCCCCAGCACCTACATGGCGGCCGAGAGCCGTCTGAAACTCCCATTCCAGGAGAACTCCAGTTCCAGGGGAATCCGACACCCTCTTCTGACCTCCGCAGCGTTGCACGTCACGGGTGCACAGACTTGCATGCAGACAATACATTCATACACATACAGTAATAAATTTTAAAAATTTTTTTAAAAAAAAGATTCAGAAATAAAACTTTTGTCAGCTTTCCTTCAAGTTGGTTGTCTGTGCCCTACATCAGAGTGGTGGTCCAGGTCTCAGAACCTAGAGTTCCTCACAGAGGACCACTCACATTATACCATGCATGCTAGAATATAGGAGGTGTGGATGGAGGGGCATGGATGGAGGAAAGCATCTAAACTTGTTAGAGAACTGGGATATGAAGCTATAAATTTTAATTTAAAGAATTTTTTAATTTAGCCATTAGCCAGGAGTTGTGGCACAAGCCTTTAATCATGGCAATCTGGAGACAGAGGCTAGCAGAAAGATGAAATTAAGACCAGCAGGAGATGTTCTACACAACTTTCAGGCCAGCTGGGGCTACATAGGAAACACTCTTTTGCAAATATCATGACAGATAGATGATAGATAGATAGATAGATAGATAGATAGATAGATAGATAGATAGGATCAATAGATTGATCCACAGATAGATGATAGATGATTGATAGATAGATGATACATAGATAGGTGATACATAGATACATCAGATGAATAGATTGATCCATAGATAGATGGTAGATGATTTATAGATAGATGATAGATAGATAGATAGATAGATAGATAGATAGATAGATAGATAGATAGATAGATCAGATGAATAGATTGAACCATAGATAGATGATTGATAGATAGATGATAGATAGATAGATAGATAGAAATGAGAACTAGGTAGAGGCAGTATATAACCATTGGAAATACACTTAAAAAATAAAGACAGGAGACACCTAGGAGACCACCACATGCTCAGGTGGGCCCAGAAGTGCAAGGAGCCTACTCCAGTGCCAGCAGCCTGGGGCTCAGGGACCAGGCAGGACACCACACCCCTCCTCCCACGTGATCAGCGTGGGTAGAGTCACCTAGCCATGTACAGGGGGCCAGTGCAAAGCAAACCTATCCCACACACCCACCCAAGTTGTGGGGCAGACGGTCCAGTAAGCTGGTGGAGTTGTGGGCCAGATGGTCCAGTGCACTGTACTCTTAGTGATTCTAGGCTGCACACCCAACTTTTTTTTTTATTATTTATATATTTTTTATCAAATCTAGACCCATGTCTCCTACCCTATCCCCCTACCCCACCAGAGCTCATGCATTCTGCCAAACATGCTTTTCATCTCTTTCTCGATCTTTCTCAATATTCTCCATGTGGAAATTGACTGTTTTGAGCAGAAGTTCACTGTTTCAGTCAGTTCTTTGATGAAGTCCTTTCTGTTGTTGTCGTTGTTGTTGTTTCCAATTTGCATCACTCCCAACTGCTTTGGCCAAAAGCTCAAGGGGCCGTGCACAAGAAATACTTACAACTAGGTAATTGGCATTAGCATCCACAGATGAGGGATACAAACATTCGTCATTTGTTTTTCTGGGACTGTGTTACTTCACTCAGCATGATGTCCTCTAGCTCTAGGCATTTTCCTGCAAATCTCATGATGTCATCTTTCTTTACTGCTGCATAGAACTCCATTGGGTAGATGTACCACATTTTCTCTATCCACTCATCAGTTGAGGGGCATTTGGGTTGGTTCCAGCACCTTGCTATTGTGAAGAAAGCTGAAATAAACATGGCCGTGCATGTATCTCTGTGGTGGGGTGAGTCTTGAGGGTACATGCCTAGGAGTGGTATGGCTGGGTCAGGTGGCAAGTTCATTCCAAGTCTTCCAAGGGTTCTCCACACTGCTTTCCATAGTGGCTGTACGAGTTTACATTCCCACCAGCAGTGGATGAGTGTTTGATGCATTGAATGCTTGGGTTTAGGTTAGAAGTCTTGCAGTTTGGCTAAGACCTGCCCTTGAAGTTGCATATTAGAATGTAAACACAGAACCAATTTAGACATATTATTGACTAAAACCCATGTCACTAGTTCCCCTGTTTACTTTTACGGCCTAGGCCTCTGAACCTTGGATTCTGTTTTTCTCTAAAGCTTCCTTACATCTAGCACGTATAACATTGTGTAGCTTTCTGTAATTGTCCTGGAGTAACCTCTGCAAGCTGTGTGGTGGGACGATATATAAAGCTTAAGATCAGGAAAATAAGGGGCTGGTAAGAGACCTTGGCGGCTGTGGGTAAAGAGCGCCAACCGCTCCTTGCAGAGGACCTTGTTCGTTTCGATCCCCAGCACCTACATGCGCGGCCCGGAGAGCCGTCTGCAACTCCCCTTCCAGTGAGAACTCCAGTTCCAGAGGGAATCCAGGACAACCTCTTTGACCTCCGCCAGCGTTGCACGTCAACGGGCTGACAGTGCACAGACTTGCCTGCAAGGACAATACATTCCTACACGTACACAGCGAATAAATTTTAAAAAATTTTTTTTTACAAAAATAGACAGAAAGACCCCCCCCCCCCCCCCCCCCCCCCCCCCCCCCCCCCCCCCCCCCAAATAAAACTTTTGTCAGGCTTTCCTTCAAGTTGGTTGTCTGTGCCTACATCAGAGTGGTGGTGTCCAGTCTGGAACCTAGAGTTCCTCACAGAGGACCACTCACATTATACCATGCATGCTAGAATATAGGAGGTGTGGATGGAGGGCATGGATGGAGGAAACAGCATTCTAAACTTCGATTGAAGACAATGGGGATTAAGCTATAAATTTATTCAATTTAAAGAATTTTTTTTTTAATTTAGCCATTAGCAGGAGATTGTGGCACAAGCCTTACATCATGGCAATCTCTGGAGACAAGGGCTAGCAGAAAGATGAAATTACAGACCAAGCAGGAGGAATGTTCTATACACAACTTCAGGCCCGCTGGCGCTACATAGGAAACACTCTTCTTGTCAAATATCATGAAGATAGTGATAGATAGATAGACTAGATAGAATTAGGTAGACTAGATAGATAGATAGGATCAATAGATTGATCCACAGATAGATGATAGATGATGATAGATAGATGTACATAGATATGATACATAGAACAATCAGATGAATAGATTGATCCAATAGGTAGATGATATAGATGTTGATAAGGTGACGATAGAGATAATGATAGAAGATAGAAGATTAGATAGATAGATAGTAGATGAAATAGATTGACCATATAGATGATTGATTGATAGATTAGATGAGCTAGATAGTTAGATAGATAGAAATTGAGAACTAGGTAGAGGCAGTATATAACCATTGGAAATACACTTAAAAATAAAGACAGGAAACCTAGGAGAACCACCACCATGCTCAGGTGGGCCACGAAGTGCAAGAGCTATCATGCCGCCTGGAGGGCTCAGTGACCGAGGCCGGTGCGCGCCTCAGCCAGCACAGGGCCGGACCCAACCCACCCCTCCGTACGCCACAGTGGATACGCGTGGGTAGTAGGTCACCGCGTTAGCCTATGTACCAGGGGATGGCCAAGTGCCAAATAGGGAAACCTAATCAAGGGCCCTACCCACACCCACCCAAGTCTGTGGGGCAGACGGTACCTATCTTCCGTAAGCGTGGTTGGGAGTTTGATGGGCCAGAGATGGGAGTCCACAGTCTGGACTTAGTCTCTTAGTGATTAAACTCTAGAGCTGCACAGCCCAACTTTTTTTTTCACTTATACGTAATTATATTATTAATCAAATTTTCTAGACCCCATGTCACCCTCCCTATCCCCCTACACCACCCAGAGCTCATGCAATTCTGCCAACATCGACTTTTCATCTCTTTCTCGATCTTCCTCAATTTTTCCATTTGGATAATTGACTGTTTTGAGCCGCAGTATCACTGTTTCAGCAGTTTCTTTGTGAAGTCTTTCTGTGTTGTCGGTTGTTGTTGTTTCCAATTTGCACACTCCCAACTCGCTTTTGGCCAAAAGCTCAAGGGCCGTAGATGCACAAGAAAAATACTTACAAATAGGTAACTTGGCCATTAGCTACCACAGATGAGGGAACAAAACTCGTTCAGGGGCCTGTTTTCTGGGACTGTGTACTTCACTCAGCATGATGTCCTCTAGCTCTAGTGCATTTTTACCTGCAATCTCATATGTCATTTTCTTTCTGCTGCATAGAACTCCCATGGGTAGATGTCCACCATTTCTCTATCTCACTCACAGTTGAGGGGCATTGGGTTGGTTCCAGCACCTTTGCTATTGTGAAGAAGCTGAAAAAACATGGCAGTGCATGTCTCTGTCGGTTGGGGTGAGTCTTGAGGGTACCATGCCTAGGAGTGGTATGGCTGGGTCAGGTGGCAAGTTCATTTCCAGTCTTCCAAGGTTCTCCCACCCACTGCTTTCCATAGGGTATGCTGTACGAGTTTACATTCCCACCAGCAGTGGAGAGTGCTCCCCCTTTTCCCCACAAACTCTTCCAATCATCTGGCTATCATTTGTTTTCTCTGATCCTAGCCAGTCTTATGAGTAATATTGCATATTCTTAAAGTGGTTTTGTTATATTGCCATTTCCTTAATTATTCGTGGATGGAACCTTCTTAGAGGTGTTTTCTCAGCCATCTCTATTCCCTCACTGTGAAAGTCTCTATTATCAGCTCGTGCTTCTGTCTATTGGAGTGGGGTCATTTGTTTCTTCTTTGTTTTTTGAGTTACTTTATATGTTCTGGAAATCATTGCTTTGTCAGATGTCTTGAAGTGAGTTTTCCTCCCACTCTTGTGGGATTTCTCTTCCTTCCTTGATGGTTTTCTTTTTGATGTAACGAAGAGCTTTTGAGTTTAATGAGGGTTCCCATTTGTCCATCTTGTTTGGACCTTTAATCCTGTTGCACTTGCTGTCTGATTTAGAAAGACTTTTCCTATGCCCTATGTCTTGTAGTCGGCTGCTACTTTTTTCTTCTATCGCCATAGGTTGTTGGGTTTCAGGTTGAGGGTTCTTGATCATCTGGATTGACTTTGTACAGGTGAGAACGGTAGAGGTTTTAATTTCATTTCTTCTACAATGGTGATCAGTTTTGCCACACCACTTGCTGAAGATGCTGCCTTTTCTCCATTGTGTCGTTCTTGGCCCCTTGTCAAATATGAGATGGCTCAAACTGTTATTTGGCTCAGTTTGGATCTTCGGTTTGTTATTGGCAATGGTTTTTTGTGTCCAGCTTTTTTTTTTTTTTTTTTTTTTTTATGACTATCGCCTGTAGTATAGTTGAAAGTCTGGTCATCTAAGAGATCCCCCCATGTAGCTCTCTTGGCTTGGGCCGTTGTTTTGGCTATTCGGGATCTTTTGTTTTTCCAAATGAATTTACGGACTTTTTTTCCAAGCCTGTGTAAGAAAACTCTTGGGGATTTGATTGGGATTGTGTAAATCTGTACAGAGTTCACGGTTGAATGCTACATTTTACAATGTAATTTCTCCCATCCATGAGCATGGGAGGCTCGTTTTTCCATCTTCGATCTCTTCTTCAATTTTTTCTTCTAAAGGTTTAAAAATTTTTTGGTTTAGAGTATCTTGGCATTAATTGTTACTGTTTGTTCCTAGGCTTTTTTTTGTTTGAGGCTATTGTGAGTTGGGAAGGTCTCTCTTGTATTCCTTCTTCAGTTTGCTTGTTGTTGGTGTAAGAAAGGTACTGATTTTTCTAGGTTCTTTTGTATTCCTGCACTTTTACTGAAACTCTTAATCATTTCTAACGAGTTTTTTCTTTGTGGATGTTTTTTAGGCATCCCTTTAAGTCAACAATAATCAAATCATCAGCAAATAAGTATAGCTGGACTTCCTCTTTTTCCAATTAGTACTCCTTTAACTTTCCTTTTCTTGCCTTATTGGCTTAGCAAGTTGTTTCAAGCACTATATTGAAGAGGAGAGGTGACAGGGTGCAGCCTTTCCGAGTTCCTACATTTTAAAGGGAATGTTTTTCTGTCATTTCCCCATTAGGATGTATTGGCTGTGGGTTTTCTGTATTTGGCTTGATTACTTGAGGAATGATCCTCCAATCCAATTCCTTCTAGGACTTAGGCATTGAAAGGATGGCATGGATTTTGTCAAGGCTTTGAAGGTGTGGTTTTGTCTTTCATTCCTTTATGTGTTTGATGATGTTTATTGATTTTCATATGTTTGAACCATCCCTGATCTCTGATATGAATCAGACTTCATCATGATGGAGATCTTCTTTGTGGGTCTGTATTGCGATTTGCCAGTATCCTGTTTAGAATTTTGGCATCTGTGTTCAATTAGGGAGATGGGTCTTATAATTCTCCTTTTTTAGTTGTATTTTTGCCTGGTTTGGTAATAGAGTGATACTGGCTTCATCAAAGGAATTTGGGAAGAGAATTTCCCTCTGATTGTATCCTTCTAAACAGTTTCAGTAATAATTGGTTAGTTCCTTGATTTTTATAATCTGCTGTGTTTGGAACTCTGGGGCTGGGCTTTTTAGTTGGAGGTTTCTCATTACATCTCAATTTCTTCATGTATTATGGGTTGTTTAAGCTGTTCTCTTCTTTCGTTGGCTGTCTTTGGGATTCAGGATTCAGATATTCATTCATTTCTCTAGGTTAAATGGATAGAGTATAGGTTTTGAAGTATTCACTTATGATTTTCTGGATCTTTTCTTGTCTGTTTTGATATTTTTCCTTTTCATCATGGATTGATTGATTTGGAGTTGTTCCTTCTTCTTTTGGTTAACTGGGGGGGGGGGTGGCCTAGAGGTCTGTCTACTTTGTTCTTCTCTAAAAGAACCAACTTTTGGCATTCATTGATTTTTTGTACTGCTTTTCTTTGTTTCTATTTCATTGATTTTGCTCTGATTTTTTTGTTATTTCTTCCTGTCTGTTGCATTTAGGTTCATCTGTTGTGGCCCTCTCAAGTGTTTTTAGCTTGCAGTGTTAGATCATTCACTTGTGCTCTTTCTGTTTTTTCCTAACGTAGAATCCGGCTGTAAACTCCCCTCTTAGGACTGCTTTTAAGGTATTCCATAGGTTTTTGTTGTGTTGTACTATCATTGCCGTTTATTTCTAGGAATGCTTTTATTTTCTTTCTTTATCTCTTCCTTTGACCCAATTCATTATCAAGAGTGTGTTGTTTTAGTCTCCATGTGTTCTTGTAGGCAGTGGGCTTATCCTGGTGTTGATGTTTGAGCTTTATTGCACTTGTGGTCTGACAGGATGCATGGAAATTATTTCAATCTTTTTGTATTTGTTGAGGTTCTTCTGTGTTCCAGTATGAGGTCGATTTTGGAAAATGGTGCATGAGGTGCTCGGTAGAAAGTGTATTCTCTGATTTTAGAGTGGAATATTTGGTAAGGTCTATGAGGTCCATTTGGGTATCTATATACGTTCAGTTCAGATGTCTCTCTGGTTTATTCTTTGTCCTGTTGACCTGTCCAAGGACTCAGTGGGGGTTATTAAGTCCCCTTACTATGTGTATACTGGGGTTAGTGTGTGAGTTGTCATCCTGGAGAATTGTCTTTATAAAGTTTGGTGCACCAGAGTTTCGGGCATATATATATTTCATATTGTGAATCTTCTTGAGTGAATTATCTCCTTTGATAAAAATGTATGGCCTATTTGTTCTCTGATTTCTTTTACTTGAAGTCTATTTGTCGATATTAAATAGGAACACTTGCTTTCTTTTTGTACCATTTGCTTGGGAATATTTTTTTCCTCCTTTCACTTTAAGGTGGTGCCTGTTCCTTGAAGTAAGATGTGTTTCTGTAGACAGCTTCTCGCATGGATTCTGTTTCCTAATCCAGGTCTTCCAGTCTATGTCTTTGATGGGGGATTTAGTCCATTTATATTTAATTATGACTGATAAGGGTTTGTTGTTGCTTTCTTTGGCCTTATTATCCATTTGCAGTTTGGGTATGTTTCTTTACTTCTCTAGTTATGCTTTATTGATTTCTTTTTAGGTGCCTGGGGATGGTTATTCCTTTCTTCTGTCCTTTGAATTGCTTCAAGTATTCTTCTGAAGGGTTGGTCTTTCCGGACATTGTATTCTGCCATTTGTTTATGTCATGGGAGATTCTTCTCTCTCCTTTTCAACTATAATTGACCATTTTTGTGGGATAGTAACCTGGGTTGGGATCTAGAGTCCTTTAACACTGGGAATGCTTTTGCTCCACGTTCTTCCTTGCTTTCATAGTTGACTTGAGAAGTCAGTTGTATTTCTGATAGTTTTCCCCTTGTAGGTCACTTGTTTGTTTTCTTCTCTTTTGTGGCTTTAAGGATTTGTCTTTGTTTTGGGGTGTCTAGCATTTAACTATGATGTGCCATGGGGAGAATTTCTTTTTCTGTCTTTTCTGTTTTGGAGTTCTATTGTGCTTCTTGTATTTGTACTGGTGTGTCTTTTTTTAGTTTTGGGAAGTTTTTGTCTATTATTCTGTTAGAAGGTCTAATCAATACCATTCTCTTGGGTTCTTCTCCTCCTCTATTCCTATGATCGCAGGAAGTTTGATCTTTTCATAGTTGTCTCACTGTTCTTGGCTTGTTCCAACTTTTGTGATATTTTTTAACAAATTTTTCTATCTTTACTTTTTGGGTTTTTTTTCTGTGTTATCTTCCAGGCTGATATTCTTTGCTCTGCTTATCCATTCTGCTTCTGAGCTTTTTCCATTCCTTTCCTCTTGTTTGGATGAGTGTTTTGATTTCCTTTTTCATTTTCTCTCTTCTGATTTCTTTAGGATTTCTACTTTCCTTTTGGAAGCTTCTTCAATCTCTTCCTGTAGCTCTTTTGCTTACACTGGTTGGTTTCCATATCTTTTTTCAGCATGGGACCTTTTCAGGTTTTCTACTTCCTTCTGGATTTGTCATTCTCTCTCTCTCCTCTAGGTCCTTTCTGAGTTCTTCATTCTCTTTTCTTTAGTTTCTATGATTTGCTCTTTACAATCTTGTACTTAAGTATGTTCACAATTGTGTTTCTGATTATCTGTGTCCTGGCCATCCCCAGGGGGATACCCCTGTAGGAATCTTCCATAGGGTTGGTAGGGCTTGTTGCAGGATTATCCTGCCCTTTCCCATGTTGTCTTCTTCTTCCATGTTTTCCTGCATATTTGGGCTTCTCCTTGCCTGTTATTCCAATGTGGAGTCCCAAATTGCCTCTTCAGTGTTTTTGAAGGCTTGCTTTGCTTGCCTCCTTCAGATTGCCTTCAAATTCTGGTTGGCTGGGGGGGTGGTGCTCTTAAGCCTGCGCCCCGGTACCTGCCCTTCAGCTGGTCCCGGGGGATCTCTGCTGTACATCCAACTTAGAGGAACTGAATGGAAGGAAGCACAGTGAATTACCAAACAATCCTCCATTTTAAACATTGAGATATAGGCACCAGAACCCAAAAAAAAAATAAACCCCACATTGCCAAAGTCACAATGAAAAAAATAACAACATAGGAAAAGCCCATAATAATCCACACCAAAACTTCCCAGTCCTATAGAAGATTCCCTACAACAAGATCCCCTTGGAAGGAAACATGTTGTCAGACATTATTAAATAAATCAAAAGAACTATAATAGAACAAATCAGAGAACCTAGGGGAGAGAATGAAAAAACTCAGGAATGATCTAGAAGAAAAAGAATGATAAAACTCTGAAAGAACTACAGGGAGATAGACAAACTCTGAAAATAATAGAAGGAGAGAGATGACCAACTCAGAAGGAAGTGATAACACTGAAAAAATCCCAGGGCTGAAATGAAAAAGAAAACTGACGTGACAGGAGTTGCAAAGTTGGAGAATAACAGCTCCAAAAGGGAAGTGGAAATACTAAAAAAAATCACAGGAAGAAATGGATAAAAGGAAATTGAACACTCATCCAATTAAAAGGAAAGAATAGAAAAAAAAAAAAAAAAAAAAAAAAAAAAAAAAAAAAAAAAAAAAAAAAAAAAAAAAGATAACACAGAACAACTAAAATGCTCAAGTAAAGCATTATTTTTAAAATTCTTTTAAAAACACAAAAGGGACAAACAGCGAATTGTGGGAGCCTATGAAAAGACCAAAATTCTGCATCATATGAATAGAAGAAAGAGAAGAATCCAAGAGAATCAAACAGTATTGATCAGATCTTCAACAGGATAATAGAAAGAAATTTCCCCAAACTTGAAATAAAGGCAAACCCATAAAAATTACAAGAAGCACATCAAACACTAAATAGACAAGACCAGAAAAAAATTTCCCACACGATATCATAGTTAAAATAGTAGATGCTCAAAAAAAAAAAAAAAAAAAAAAAAAAAAAGCAAAGACAAAATACTGAAAGCCACAAGGGAAAAACAACAAATTACATATAAGGGGAAAACCATCAGAATTACAGATGACTTCTCAGTGCAAACTATGAAAGCAAGAAGAATCTGGACCAAAGTATTCCCAGTGCTAAACGACCTTAGATGCCAACCCAGATTACTATTCCCTGCAAAAATGCCAATTATAGTTGCAGGAGAAAGAAAAGTATTTCATGTCACAAACAAAATGAAAGAATACATGTCAAAAAAATAACACTTCAGAAAATACTCAAAGTGATTCAAAGAACAGAGGAAAGAAGCAACTCCCCAAGCAACTAAAGAGAGAAAAAAATAAAAACATAACCGAGAGCTGGGCATGGTGATGCACGTATTTAATCCCAGCACTTGGGAGGCAGAGGCAGACAGATCTCTGTGAGTTCGAGGCCAGCCTGGTCTACATAGCAGCCAGCTGGAAATAATGGGAGAACCTGTCTGAAAAAGACCAAAAAAAGCATAACAGCATAAATACGAACCTAGGCCAAGAATGAAAACAAAAAATAAGCTGAAAGCAAGAAATACAAATCTTTCAATAATAACCTTAAATATTAATGGTCTAAATTCCCCAATCAAAAGACACAGACTAAGAGAAAGGATTAGGAAACAGAATCCATCTGTATGCTGTCTACAAGAAACCCATTTCACCCTCAAGGACAGACACTAACTTAAAGTGAATGGATGGAAAAAAATATTCCAAGCAAATGGTACCAAAAAGCAAGCAAGAGTTGCTATTCTAATATCACACAAAACAGACTTCAGAGTAAAGTCAATCAGAAGAGACAAAAAGGGCCATTACATCCTTATCAAAGGAACAATTAGCCAGGAAGACTTCACAATCGAAAATGTTTATGCACCAAACTCAGCTGCACTGAATTTTATAAACTGTATTCTGCAGGTCCTCAAGACACAGATTAATCCCAGCACACTAATAGTGGGGGACTTCAATACCTTGGATAAATCCTTGGATAGATCAACTGGACAAAAACTAAACAGAAAAACATTGGAACTGAACAATACAACAAATGAACGTCACAGACATCTACAGAATATTCCACCCAAACACCAGAGAATGTACTTTCTACTCAGCACCCCACAGAACATCTCCAAAATCGACCACATCCTGGGACACAAAAGAAATCTCAACAAATACAAAAGGGTTGAAATTTTTCATGCATTATATCAGACCACAGTACAATAAAGCTCAATATTAATACCAGAATAAGCCCGACTAGCTACAAGAACACATGGATACTAAACAACACAATCCTGAATAATGAATGGGTTAGGGAAGAAATAAAGAATTAAAAAAAAGAATGAAATAAAAGTATTCATGGAACTAAACATAAAGGACAATACAACACAACACAACAAAACCTGTTGGATTCTGTTCTAGTTTATCTTCCATTGCTGTGACAAAACACCAACTTGGGGAGGAAAGGGTTTATTCAGCTTACATCTCCTGGGTTACAGTTCATCACTTAGGGAGCCCAAGGCAGTAACTCAGGGTAGGAACCTGGAAGCAGGAGCTGAAGCACAGGCCATGGAGGAATGCTGTTCACTGGCTTGCTCCCCTGGCTCATGACCAGCCTGCCTTCTTATACAGTACACAACAACCTGCCCAGGGTGCCACTACTCATTGTGGGCTGGGCCCTCCCACACTGCTTGACCATCAAGACAATACTCCACAGATGTGGCCACAGACCAATCCAATGGAGCCAATTCCCCAATTGAGGCTCCCTCAATTGGGGAATTGGGTGTGTCAAGTTGACACTGAAGCTATCCAGCACAGTATGGGTGGTGCCACCCTGGGCAGGTTGTTGTGTACTGTATAAGAGGTCAGGCTGGGCATGAGCCAGGCGAGCAAGCCAGTGAACAGCATTCCTCCATGGACTGTGCTTCAGCTCCTGCCTCCAGGTTCCTGCCCTGAGTTCCTGCCTTGGGCTCCCTAAGTGATTAACTGTGACCCAGGAGATGTAAGCTGAATAAACCCTTTCCTCCCCAAGTTGGTGTCAGTCAGAGTGTTTTGTCACAGCAATGGAAGACAAACTAGAACAGAAATTGGTACCAGAAGAGTGGGGTATTGCTGTGACAGACTTGCCCTTGGTGTTTTGGGGAAGGATTGTTGAGGCGTTTGGAACTTTGGGCTGGGAAAATCATTTAGGTGTGAATGCCTAAAGATCGTTGCTGTGGAGCTTGGAGCAGTTTTGATGAAAGAGTTGTAGAAGATCTAGGCCTGGCTTGTGAAGTTTCTAGTTTCAAAAGGAAGCAGAGATCATCGGGACTGTTTAATCTGTGGGTTCTGGTCAGCTGGGGCTGAAGAATCAACTGTAAGTAACAACAGACCAGAACCTGAAGTGAAATCTTTGTTGTACTGGAACAATTGATGCTGGTTAGCTGGGGCTGAAAAATCAGCTGTAAGTAACAAGAGATCAGCATCACTGTGGTGAAATCTTCTGGGAAGAATTTCTTCAGGGTAAGCACACAGAAGCTGTGATCCAGAAGGGGCCTGAGCCTCCATCT